>MU224540.1:8045736-8066341 GCA_018584345.1 Thuja plicata | reverse complement strand
TATATATACACACCATATTCAAAGAAATTAAAAAATAAAGAATTAAAATTCCTTATGCATCTTCTCATTCATCTTCCGGGTGAACCAAATGGGTCAGACCATATTCTGGATTTCATTTTGAGGATAAACATTTTCTTGAATATGCAGCATCTTCCTGAATTGACCATATCCAAGATATAGTATTCCTGCTGCCAAACGGGCCCTTAGGGTATATTGTCTCAGCTAAGGGCATATAAGTTGATCCATAAAAAGTTAAGGCGATCATGGAGATGGCTTCACCTATGAATATTAGTTAATTAAGATATTTACAAGGATGCCTCCAATCAATCAGAAGGTTTTTTCTCAACTAGCAGACAAAAGTCATCCTTTCCAACACCTGTTACATAAAGACATCTTATTCAAGTGGGATGATAAGTGTGAAGAAGCCTTCACTAAGATCAAGCAATATTTAGCAAATCCTCCTACTCTTATGTCACCAATTCCAAGAAAACCACTCTTGCTCTATATTTTAGCTACGAAAGTCTCGCTCAGTGCTCTTTTGGCCCAACAAGATCAAGAAGGAAAAGAGACAACTATATATTACATCAGTCGCGCCCTTGTGGGATATGAGCTCAATTATTCACCAATTAAATGAGCATGTCTAGTAGTGGTCTTTGCTTCACAGAAGTGGCGACGTTACATGTTGTCTCATTCCATCAAGCTTATTGCAAAGATTGATCCTTTGAAATACCTTTTGAGTAAGACAACATTGACAGGAAGATTGGCTAAGTGGGTTATGTTTCTTAGTGAATTTGGTATTGAGTATGTTGATCGAAAGGCTATTAAAGGACAAGTGATTGCAGATCAATTAGCTGAGGCACCACTAACAGATGATCAACCTATATATACAAAATTTCCAGATGCACATATCTTGACATTATCTATGCAAATATGGAAGTTGTACTTTGATGGATCATATATTCAGCATGGTTCAGGAGCTGGAGTGTTATTTGTTACACCACAAGGATATACAATACCAAAGTCTTACAAGTTACACTTTCCTTGTACAAATAATGTAGCTGAGTATGAAGCTTTGATGATTGGATTAAAGATGGCTCTGCAATGGAAAGTCACTGAATTGAATGTCTATGGAGACTCCCAATTGATTATCAATCAAGTTAATAATGAATACCAGACCAAAGATGACAATTTGTTACCATATAAGCATATGGTAGATGATTTTAAGAAATATTTTTCACTCATTACCTTTGAGAAAATTCCAAGACATGAAAATAAGGCTACAGATGCTATGACAACAATTGCTTCTCTATTTGATTCAGAAGATACCAAAGCCCATTTTGAGTTCTTAGTGGAATATTTTTCTTATCTTGCGTACGATGATCTTGATACAAGTATCATATGTCGTATTATCAGACAAGATTCCCCTAACTATGGAAATATATATTCCTACCTACAAAAATATATATTCCTACCTAAAAGACAATATCATTCCACTCGACTTATCTAGAAACAAAAAAAAAACCTTTTTGCACCAAACCTCCAGCTATCTCCTAATATCCAACACCCTGTATCAACGAGGTCTTGACAGTACTCTCTTCCAATGTCTTGAACATGATGAAGCTCAAACTGCCTTAATATACGTACATGAGGGTATTTGTGGAACACATTCAAGTGGTCCTTCCTTGGCTACGAAGCTCATGCGTATGGGTTACTACTGGCCTACTATGGAGACAAATTTCTTTCATTTTGCTAGGAAATGCAAGAAATGTCAATTACATGGGAATCTTATTCATGCACCAGCACATCAGCTTCATCCTTTTACAACAACATTATTGTTCAGTTAGTGGGGAATCAATCTCATGGGCACAATTCACCCTCCATCTTCTAACGACCATAAGTTCATTATAACTGCAAGTGAGTATTTTACCAAGTGGATTGAAGCCGTTCCATTGATCACTGCCACAGGTAAACAGGTTTCCATGTTTATCCTTAATTATATTATTGGTAGATATGGTATCCCTATGCATCTTATTACTGATCATGGGAAGCAATTCCAAAATCAAGATATGGATGAACTATGTGCTAAATTCCACATCACCCACCATTATTCCACCATTTATTACCCCCAAGGTAATCGTCAAGCTGAGGCATCTAATAAAACCATTGTCAAAATCCTTCAAAAGACTGTCAATGATGATGGTCGTGACTGGCATGTCCAATTGAATCCTGCCCTATGGGCTTATTGCACTTCCATTCGTACTCCCATTGGAGCCACATCGTATTCCCTTGTCTATGGGTCTGAAGTTGTTATGCCCCTCGAGGTCAAGTTACCTTCTCTTTGTGTGTCCCTGAAAGATTTGATTCCAAATGAAGAATATAGAGTTGCATGATTAACTGAATTAGAATTGCTGGATGGATGTCGTCAAAGAGCCTTCGATCATTTGAAAATCTATCAGCAAAGGATGTCTCATCAGTATAATAGTAAAGTGAAACCCAGAAACTTTCAGGTGGGTGATTTAGTCCTTCATGAGAATCCTTAAAATCAGCAGCATCATGAGAAGAAGGGCAAGTTTGAACCTAACTGGTTAGGTTCTTTTGTGATTACAACAACCTATGGTTTCATGGCCTATCAGTTGTCTACGTTTGAGGGAGATCTCTTGGATGAGCCTCTTAACATCATGCACCTTAAAAAAATTTATGCCTGAAATCCCAGTGCAAGGGATATGAAAAAAAAATTAAAAAAAAACAAAAAAAAGTCACAAGAAAATTGCAATAAAAACATGTGGTGAAAACCTAGAAACAAGCGCCATTTGTGACAAGGTATCTCCTCTCTATATTATGATTATTCTAGCGCATCATCCCATTTGTATATACCCATAATAAAGTGGCTATTCAAGTCACCATTCACCTTGTAAATATCATAATAAAATGGTCAGTACATGATTATCCTATCCATTGTATAAATCCCTAATAAAACCCCATCATAGTTTGGTCTATTGTCTCGGTCTTCATCCTAGTCCAGTGTGTCTTTCTTCACCCATAATAAGTCAGTCCATCTCCTAGCTGGGGGCATGTCCTCGACCTAGTTTGGGAAGTGGATCTATGATAGTCATGACTCTTAGAGGACAGAATGGAGTATTTTTCACCAGACAAGATAACACAATCAACTATTCTTACACAATGCTATTCTAATCATGATTCATAAATTTGTGAACCTATCTTTCAAAATGTGACCATTTATCTATACATTTGCAACAACATCACATCGACCAAACTGATAAAAAAAACTTAACACTATCTTTGGCAAAGAAATGTATATTCATGGCAGGCATGTTAGAATGATTTATTATAGATTATGCCTTCATATTTGGATTTCATTGTTATCATAATTCCTATGCTATTTCGGGATATCTTTGACATGAGTTTAAAACTCCAAATATGTCATTGATTAGGACAGCCGAGATGGGACATGATATTTTCTTTGATTGTTGTTTGTGGGATATTTTCCAATGAAGTCGGAGGAACAAATAATTGGGGTGTCTGTGCGTAAGTGCCTTCATCTGTTTACTAAGTATTGACAACATACAAATCACGTTGTTATGTGAATACTATTGATGGTGATACGCCACACATACCTCGACTCCAAATATTTGTTCCCTGATGGAGGGGGGGAAATTCCTTGTCTGTTATGCAAACGAAACTCAGGTCATCTCGATTCAATTATATCTAGATTCTTGTCAAGTTTTCTATATTAAACTCCATGCAAGAAGTGCTCAAGTCATCCTGGTTTAATTATACCATGATGCTTGCATCTTCTTGCAACATAATGAGCTCAAAGATGAAAATCAAATTCCAATAATTATGAAGTTCTAAGATGTTTCGTGAAGTTGTGGAGATACTCATTTCACATATCCTTTTGCATTACATTTAATAGATTATTGATGCATATCCATGCTCCTTTTATAGGGTTCTGTAGGATATCTTGCTTAGATCACCTTTTCTCTTTGTCTATTCTTCTTGTGTCAGACACATTGTTGTTTAAAATTGAGGACATTCTGGATAACAAACATATAGCATTTATCATAGTTCATTATGTATATGTCCTTAGTTTTTCTTTGTTAGGATTGTTCATTTGTATATAACCATTTATATTTACATGCATATTTTGATCATTTCATTTTATCATAGTTGTCGTTTCATCACATTATAGGTCATTATATTACTACCATCATTATACCTTTCATTTGATATCATTATAACATATCATTTTTTATTTTTTCATTAAGATCATTACGTTCATTTTTATTATCATTTGTTCCTCTCAATATTATTCATCCATCTATTTACAATTCATTCAGGTACCATTAGTCATTATATGATCAAATCATAACCATTATACATCCATATAGAGATAGATTGTTACATCACTAGTCATAAAATAAAATGCATAATCAAAGTCATTCATCACATCCTGCATGTGTCAGTATCCACACACACACACACACACACACACACATATATCATCATCATCATCATAGGAAATGCATCATAGAAGTAATCATAATAGAATTGCATCATATAGAAAGTCCATCATCAAGAGTGCATAAAATAAAAATAACATTTCCAAATGTCCAATGATATCTCATAAAATAACCATGTGTCCATAAGTGTCCATCAAGTCTACAATGATAAAACAATAATGATACAAAGGAGCCATAAATACAAAGTGTATATCAAAAAGCTAAGATCCACTTCCTCCAGACTCTGTCTGTCAATGTCTACGTGCTGCAATAGAGGTCCCTGCCACTGATGGCTCTCCAGAACCTGATGGTGGTCTCAATGGGCGTGATGATGTACCTCCACTACCCGTTGACCCATGTCTCTGATGTGCTTATGTCCTAACTGCATATGAGCTCTCTCTAAAGCTCCCAATCCACTGATCCCACAAAACAACTTGTCTGTATGCCTCTCTCTAGTAGGTGATCTCCCTACCAGCTCGCATCATCATCCAAAGACTATCTGCATGAGGCCTCAATGTCTCTATGGACTCAAGCTCATCTAGTAGTGTCTCTAACTCTCCTAACTACTTTATGGTGGTATCTCGCTCTTGTCTAACCTCTGTGATCTCCCCCTCTAGTCTCTCCACCCATCTCTCTAATCCAGGGACGTGGTCAGCCTATACCTATGTCATTGCTAGTTTGACTAGCAATGCATCAATGTCTATGTCCTCCTCCTCTGTTGCATCCCTCTGTAAATAGGGATCCTGGCCCCCGACATCCATCTCTACTTGTACATCCTATGCCCCCACATCTGGCATCTATACATCATCCCCAACATCGAGCATATGCTTGTCCTTTATGTCATCCTGTATAAGTCTGCCCTGTACCACTCCCTCCTGGCCCAGTATCACATCTGCCTCATCCTGCACCTGTCCTGCCTATATCCCCACCTATGCCTGTACCAAGGGATCTACCAGTATTGGTATCTGTTCCAGTATCGGTACATGTGCCTATACATGTGCCTATCTCGGGGCAACTGCTGGTCTTTGTGCAGGTGGCTAGCATCCCTCCTGTCTAGCCGGAGGTGGCCTCAAATCCTGCGGTCTTACTCAATCCCCCCTCCCTTTGCCGGGACCATCACCTTCATCATCTTCATCATCATCGCCACCTTTGCCTCCCCCTCGACCTCTCCTATCCCGACCTTGTCGCTTGCCTCAATGTCTATCCTCAATATCTCTCTATGGTGGCCTCTCTTCTGGGTCAGTCAGTCTAGGGAATGGATGAACCCTCATATATCTCTCATACTCCGCAGTCATGCCTGGGTCTACGACCCCCTATCTCATCGACCATGCCTGAAATGGCATATCCAAGAACTCCTGCCTCACAATCTCATATGAAACCATAGGTCCCCAGTCCTGTTTCTCCTGGTGGGTACGTGCAAACTCCGTCACCCCTTGAGGCATCCCCTGAATCCTGCCAAACTGTCACAAGACCCTACTAACCATCTGCCTCTCTATAATGAAGGGAGTCCTCCCTATCAAACATTTCAACTCGAAGCAGTATCTGAGCTGACACTCGTCCTTCCACGACTCTCACACCCCAAGTAGGGTCTCCAGATCATAGAATTAATAGTGTCAAAAGTATATCTTCAAAACTCTAATCGTCTTAGCTTACGCTGAGACTGGATCGATGCATAAAGAAATATGAATGGTTGCCTATCGCCTCAGAATCTAAGAGCTATAGGTAGTGTGATCGCTATGTTCTCCCATACCCATACATGCAACAAAGTAACACCAGCTGATAGAGATTCTCCCGTCTGATATACTACCTGATGGAGATCATGATAAAGATGTGCTAACAAGCACACCCCCCAAGCAAAATGGGTCCCCTCGTCCATTATCCTCTGTAGTGTCTGGCCCCATCCAATTGTGAAGCCATGTGATCTCCAGTTTGGACAGACATATCCTCTGATCACTCCAACCAAAACAACCGGCAGTGGCTCATATAACTCTACCATATCCTCCCAACTGATCTCTGGCTCGTACATATCCTCATCACCAAATACTCCTCTACACTCAGTCAAACCACCATGTCGATCGTACTGCACCAACTCTCCTATGATGGGTAGTCATAAGATGCGATAAACATCCTCCAATATCACTATCATCTCTCCTATCAGGAGATGAAAGGTACTCATCTCTGAGTGCCATCTCTCCGCAAGTGCGGTTAGCATGCCCAGGTTCGCCCAAATCTCAGGCATGTAGATCACATAGTACAAGCCTGTCGCCCCAATCAATACTCTGTTGGTCTCTGATAGCACTGATCTCAGACTCTATGTCACGGGATACCTCTCCTGCGACATCAAGATGCTAGTAATATCCTCCTATCATTGACAATAACCAAATCAAACTATTAGGTTTCGATCAAACTGATCTATCTATCTATCCTATCTATCAATCGAACACATGTTTATCACATGTATCAACAGATAATTCTATCAATTATCTACAAACAAGATGGTTTACTAGAAACCATGCTACAATGTTGCCTATCTTGACAACAGTCGATCAAAATACAACATTGACCATATCATATCAGCTTATCGATATCAAGTTTGACCTAACTGACTTGTCAATTTATCGCCAATCTATCATTGACAATAAATGTGCAGCATAGAAAAATGCTTGCGCAGAAACCCCTATCATTTGCATATATCTAATGGATGTGCAACATTACTACACAAATGAGCAACATTAAAATTCCAATCCTACGCATGTGTAGGATCCCCAAATGAATGCGTAGTTTTTGCGCAAACATGGCTAGTTGCTGCGCATACATGCACTGCAACTGCACATTCATTTTTTGCCTAAAAATAATCAAAATGTCTATCCTAACCTATGATTCAATCTACCCTAAAACATGCTACAAATCATATCAAAGATTCAAAATTGAATAAAATTGATGAAGCAGGATGAATCACCTACCGACTCTCCAGAATCCAACAGCCTCTAGAAGCATCTGTCCCTCTCAAAGCGGTGATCTGACAGTGGGAATGGCATCTTCTCAGCTCTTCTCTTCTCTCTTTCCAAAATTCAATCTCCAAATGACAAGTGTGCACAATGATCCTATAGTGGACTCTTTGGCCCTATATATAGCCGATGGACCCGTTTCACTTGATGTGTGGACCCTATCCTTCGAAATCATTCTGTTTCACCCCGTTTTCACTCATATTTCTTTTGATTCTTTTCGTGAGATTGATTGAAAAATCCAACAAATAAAAAACACACACACACACATCATGAATTTTGTCAACCAATCTCTCGAGGGGGCATGCATAGGTCGCCTTCATCGACATTGTCCGGGGCAGGGGCAAAAAGCTAGATTTTTCTTTGAAACAATGTGACCAACACATTGTTTCAAAGAGGGACAAAATATATACACTAAAAAATGGCTTCACTAATTAATTAATTAAATATTTATTATTTAATTAATATTGACTTGATGAATTAATTAAATATTTATTTCTTCTATTTATTAAGTAAATTATTTAATTTATTTAATACATTCACTATAGTATATTCTTCTTATCCTAAGTCTTCTAAATTAGTCTCATTAAAGTGATTAAATACACAGTCACTAAATATGACTAAACCTCCTAGTCCACCTCATAGACCTAGTCACTTGACACATCACCTTGGCTAAAATAATTGATTATTATTAATTATTAATAAATCATTATCCTCACCCACACATGTCCTATTCCTAAGGGCTATGTGGCCTCATAAGACTTGGTCTCATGACCACATGTCTTCTCCTAAACCAAGTCAAGAAGAAATCCCTATTCCTAAGCAGCTTCTCAAGCCACCTCAAAGAGTCCAAGGTGACTCATGGGACACTTGTACCAAGAGTCCTCATGAGGAAATAGTCCTTCCTCCTTCCTCTCAATGGTCTTTGTGAGACACTTGACATGTGTCTTTCCCTTCCACCTTCTTCTCCTCTATGTCAATGTAGGAGGAACATCCTCCCTATTCTTCCTCTCACATTCCAACTACATCTCCCTTTCTTTCAACCCCTTCAACCAAGTCAATAGAAACCCTAGGAACTTCCACCTTTCAATCTCCACCCTAGGATTGTGCCACCTAGGCTTGGGTCCTCCAAAATCCTATAAAAGGAGCCTCATTCTCCCTTTGTGAGATATATAGAAGAATAGGAAAATAGCTAATAGAGAATAGAGATCAAGCAATCAAGCATTCAAGCATTCTAGAGATCAAGCAATCAAGCACCAAGCATTTAGTCAAGCAATTGAAGTCATTTTTATACCATTTCATCATCCATTAGTTGCATAATCAAGCTTTAGGCCATTTTGCATACAAATCCACTCAATCTCCACACTTTGGTGACATCTTGGGCAAGGAGCTTCAATTGGAAATCTGAGAGCTCAACACATCTAATAAATCAAGGCTAGGAGGACAATGGAGACAAGCTACGATGGGTAAGTGAAGGTAAACTTGTTTTAATTTCATTTGATCATTTGTAATCTTCATTGTGTTACATTTAGATAGATTTATTAGCTTTACAATAGTAGTATTTCATTTATAAAAGTAGACATCTAATTTGCATATAGGGTCAAATCCAAGTTTCCACTTAGGAAGCACCAAGAAATTATTACCATAAGACCATGAGCCCGAGATGATGAATATGAGGTCTTCCTCAATAGTGAGCTTAAATAGGAACAACCCACTAGGCATGACCGAAATACTATCACTTCCCTGAAGTTTCCACTGTGAGTTCGCCCAACATCTAACCATGTCAATGGTTGGCTGAAAGGCCAGAAACCTCCAAACCAAAGACATATGAAGGGAGGAAACAATTTTTTCCATGACCATATTTGGAAATTTGATTTTCGAGCCTTCCTCTGCTAGTGAGAGTTGAGGGGGAATGATCTCCAAAATATTGTTAGGCTAGCTGACCGAGGCATTCTTCCAAGCACCATTATGGGCTTTAGAGATAGGATTCCCCTATTTTGAATTGGGATTTCCATCCTGGGGAACTGACGAAGTTGGTACCTCCCACTGAGCATCACCAATCTTAGCTGCAACAGTGTCACTCTTAACCGAGATGGGAACTCCTTGGACCGCTCCAACCTGAGTGGTGAGATCATTGTTCAGGACCAGGTTAGGCTCCCCAACATAGGTGACAGTCACAACTGTCCCAATGACAGTCTCAACCATCCCCACACCCTGAGAATCGAGTACAATTGCCAAATCTGGACAGATAGGCACCTCCAATGCAGGAGGAGGGTCAGGATCAAGGAGGGTTGAGCTATCCTCCGAGGCCCTAGCCATGTGTGGTAGATCAGAGGAAGAAATTAAAAAAAAAATGGGTGGGAAAATGAGGAGAGTTGTAGAGCTACAGTCAGGTTTCATTAGGAATTGTGACGAGAATGTGGAATCCTTGATAATTCTTCCATTTCACTCAATTCCCATTGATTTGTTCAATTTTTTGTGAACAATATTTTGTGAATAAATTTGAAGATACACCAAATAATGTTTGCAATGAAGCATGTGTAATTTATGTACTAGGTATAATAGGATTGTAGTAATGCCTAAGAAAAAGATGCAATGAATGTTTAATATTGAAGTGCAATGAAATATAAGTAGTAGTTTGAGTGCAAACAAAATATGATTTTGATATCCTCAGTGTATGAGTTGATGTAGCATAGATGTAACATAAATAAGAAAACAAATATATTTAATATAAGTTATAACTCTATGTATTGTTAGCACACAATTTTGCTATATTAGCATAATTCGAGATTATTTAAAGGAAAATTGAGCGCAACCTAAAATAGAACAAGATTAAGTTGAAATTGTGATAAAATCACGAGGAATTGGGAAGCCAAGAGGAGAAGAAGGCAATGAGAACTTGGTAAAAGAGAAAAACAAAACAACTAAAGAAGTAACATGGATGGGTGCATATGAAGTTGCTAAACATTTAATTTTAGCTCAATGTATAACATAAGTTATAATTCTTTGTATTTACAATGCACATTCTTATGGTCTCAATAAATGACCATGAATGTGATCTTGATTGAAATGACCGCGTCATTTCTTTTGTAAAAGATGACAAACTCACTGATATATTAGTAAAAAGATGGATTTACAAAAGGCCAACCCCCAAAATGTTAAAAGCACCTATGTTTTATGGGTCGCATAATTACCAAAAAATATCTATAACTAATCATATCCGAGTATATATAAGTAAAACACCAATCCCAAAAGGTGTCAAATTCATGAGTAGCGAGGGAAAGGTGATTGAACCAAAAAATAGAGCATTTAATCGTGAATATGACCATAGACCAAATATACTCAAAAAACACAAAACCCAGTCCTTGTAGATGACATAGTTGAGAGACTAGTACCTCCATGAGCATAGCCATTGTAACAAGGATCACCACCAAATACACTTGAATCAACACCTTTGGGAAAAGTTTATACAAACCCTAGATATACAATTTAAACTTTTTGACACATTTTAAAAAGATTTTAGGATTGTAGGAATTAGGTGGCCCCTATTGATACCATGTAGGATAGGGGAAGATTAAACCTTGTGACCTCATGCCTACGAGAAGAAACTCTCACCAATCAAACTAAGTTCTAACCCAACACATATTAATAAATAACAACACTACTAAAAAAAAATTGACTTAAAATTACCATCAATTTAAATTTACAATAATAAAATTTAAAATCACAAACATACCCATCAAACAAAATCATGTCCTATTTTGTATCTTACCATTCATTCCATCAAATAAGATCTACCATATACACCGAATCTTTGAGAGCTCAAGTCTATTATGATCTTTTTAGGGCATATTTGATAGCCATGAGCCTCTCTTTTCAAGTCCTTTTTGCTCAAGCCCTGCCTTCCATCGATTGGAAGAAAGAAAGGTCATAGCTAAGATCTACCGACCACCATACAAGAAATTGTAATATAATCCACGACACGCTTAAACATGTACGCCTGCGTTAATCCAGCAGACGGAATCTAACTACAATATACATTTTCCGACATACAATTTCTGTGAATTAAATATTCCACGCATTCCCTTCTCTCATGTTGATTAACGGTCCTAACAGACTCAACTACCGTTGCTGGGTAGAGGACTCCGTTATGCCTTCCCCGGACTCCTAACCCAACAATAATGTACTGCGCAGAATTCTGTATCGTTTTACTGCTTTTCGTCAAGTGGGGTAAAACTATTCATCATAAATCCGGCACCGGAATTTGGTTGAAGTGGAATCTGTCTTGAGACGGACAGGGCAGAGAAAGCATTGAATCCGGGGCACCGCATCCGTGATCAGACAGCCAAAGATCTGTGCGACATATGTACTCGGCAGCAGAGACAAGGGGCTTAGGCGCAAGGTCATGTGGGAGTAACTTCAGGCGCTTAGATTAGTTTAAAAAAAGTGGAGTTGATCTATGGGCACTACAGGGACCAGTTTCCGAAACTTAGCATATTGCCAATGCAGTTGTTAGTGGCTCAGATTCCCTTGTCTTTCTTGGTCAGGGACTGACTCTACCTTTCGTTCAATGTGTTTCTGATTCTAGTTAAGACCCATTTCAGTCTTTTTGGTTTTCAATGTGGATGCTGTGGATCAAGATCTACTGTTCTGCGCTGCACCCACTTTTGCAGTTGTTATGATGGTGTTGTTTGGAGGATGCTAGTGCTGGTGGGGTGGAAGGAATGAGCAAGAGAGAATGCAGTGAGATTATTGATAATGGGGAACTGTGGAACTAGAGAGGAGTCTGCTGCAGTCACCAGTGCTGTTGTTGTTTCCACACTCAGAGCAGGTAAACACACCCACCTTCACCATTGTTGTCAAACTTTCCAAAATGACCAAAGGACTTTATGGGAAGCATATACCTGCTGACCCACAAGGGCTGATTTCCAAATAGGCCTTAGTAGCTTCAGATTCACACATATTTGGCTGCAACTGGTCAGATTATGATGCAGTTTAGTCTCCTGGATGTTTCCTGTCTTTGATGTTTATTGTAGTCTGTATCAGCCGTAAATGTGGATCCCTTTGGCTCTCTGTGTTCAACCTTCGCATATGAAGAGATGTATATGATCAGATTTGGTCACATTTACTGCAATCGTGTGCCCCGGAAAGTCATTTAGATTCCCGGATGGTCACTACCTTGTTTTCAGCCTGGACATTGTAGGTTTCATACGGTCAATAACTGTGAAGTGAATCTCTTTGCCCCCATAGTCAAGATTTAAATTTAATTGCATTTTATTCCTTTTTATTAGTGATATGTCGCAAGATGTATCAATCCCATTCTGCATTCTCATGTTGGAGAATCCAAACATATTATAAATGCAACAGCATGTCGACTGTCTGTTAAAAATGCACATAGCTCTGTCAATCTGCTACATTTCATCATGACTGTGATTTGATTTTTCTCTTTCCTTGGATTTAGATTCAGTGAAAACACACAGAGTACCTCTAATACAACATCAACAGCAGCAACACGAGCAAAAGAAAGAGCAGGATCAACCATCTCCTCATGAACTAATACGAAAGACTACCTCTGTTAGGAGACAGTCTTTGTCTTCTTTATCAGATTTGAGCAACCCGTCAACTCCCAAAGGCGTTGAAGATCTGAGACAAAACTCTGGATCCAATTTACTGGTTTTCACTTTGTATGAACTGGAAACAATTACCAAAAGTTTCCGGAAAGATTATGTTTTGGGGGAAGGAGGGTTTGGTACGGTGTATAAAGGGTATATAGATGAGAGTGTAAGAAGAGGTCTTAAATCTACACCTGTTGCAGTAAAGGTCCTCAATAAAAACGGTCTCCAAGGGCATAGGGAATGGCTAGTAAGTACCATTTACTATTGATCTTCTACTAAGAATGTTTTCCTATGTTTTAGTGGTCATCGTTCTCAGTTCAGTTCAGTACCAAGGAATCACCAAAGCACCCCTGCTTTTACTCGGATCCAGTTTATGGTCTGGGCTTTGCCTTGCTGATGATAGTTTTATTTACCCTTTTTTTGTAGGTATTCGTTATTCAGCTGATTTCTGTGGTTCATTTGGCAGGCAGAAGTTATCTTTCTGGGGCAACTGAGGCATCCCCATTTGGTTAAACTGATAGGTTACTGCTGTGAAGACGACCATAGATTGCTGGTTTACGAGTTTATGTTTCGAGGCAGTCTGGAGAACCATCTATTTCGAAGTATGTATTGCTGTCTTCTTTGTTTCTTTCATTGCATCAATTGATATTTGACATTTTTTTTTAGCTTCTAAATTTGTCCTTGAGTTTCTGTAACCTGCAACAATATACAATGGCTGTTTTAGATTCAATTTCCTGGAGGCATGATTCTTTACTACACGTTTTTTAACAGCCCGGAAGTTGGCATTAACAAGGAATTAATTGTGGGTTTAAACAATTTCTTTAGCCATGGATGAGTGCTCATAATTCACCCTTCAGTTCAAACTGGATGTTGTATCCCCTCTTTTTGGACTTAGTAGAGAGCCACAAGGAATATTAGCAGGAAAAGGTACCATTTTAGTGTTAGTTTTAGCTTTTATGCAGTAGCAGGTATGGTATCTTGCTAGGTATGCCTGGGTTTTATACTATTCACAGGGCTGTGGTGAACCCTCCTGCAATCCTGAGATTACTGGGGTTTTGTACCATTCTCATGGCTCAGTGATGCCACCTTTCTGACAACTGGTGCATATCCACTGCTGTAGAGTTTTGTTTTGAGCAGTTAAGGCAAATGTCATTGACACTACCTCAGGAAAATGCAGTTCAAGCCGTTTGCCTCACCCACTCAAAAGGAAAATCATTGTACATATCTATGGCACACTTCGATATGCTAGGAGATCCTTGTAGTTGATAGTTATTCAAAGAAAATTTCTATCACATCAGTCTGATTCAAATTATCGACAGGATTAAATTTCTTTGGCGACTAAAATAGTAAAGCAATTGAAGTTAACAAGAACCAACTTTATTTCTTGAGGCATATTTTCTAGAACCTTATTTTTCTGAGATGCCTTATTTGTGTGGAAAGCTGTTGACAATGCGCCCTGAATGTCCGTTTTCTTGATGCATATAGAGGTATCTGTTCCTTTGCCTTGGTCTACAAGAATGATGATTGCACTTGGAGCTGCTAAGGGGCTTGCATTTCTTCATGGAGCAGAAAAGCCAGTCATATATCGAGATTTCAAGACATCCAACATTTTATTGGACTCGGTTGGTATTGGCACTGGCGGTGGTGGAGTGCTATTCTACATTTGTGAAATATGCTTCTTTGCTTTATATGTTTCAATTGGTCACGAGTCCTGATTTTAATGCTTGGGGTGCAGTTTTAAAATCCTTTTGTAGTGTTGAGACTTGCTTTATTTTAACCTGGTATGAAATTTCCTGCTTATTGTCTCTGTTTTGTGTAGGATTATACAGCTAAGCTCTCTGATTTTGGACTTGCAAAAGATGGACCTCAGGGAGATGAAACCCATGTCTCCACTCGTGTTATGGGCACATATGGTTATGCTGCTCCTGAATATGTTATGACTGGTAAGTATCAGGATATTAAGTGTTTGTGCACATCAAGCACTTTCAATGGGTTACCTTCCCTGCCTTGCCTCTAGCAATTTAACTGATGTTTGAAGACTCAATTGTAAGAAAAACTGGCATGCTTTAGATTACTGATTTGGCATTTGGCATGAGTCCTGATGTCTGAAATGATTTGCTGATACTCTTGCAATTTAACTGATGCTTAAAGACTGAATTGTGATAAAAAAATGGCATGCTTTAGATTACTGATTTGACATTTTTCATCAGGCTTAAAGTCTGAAACGATTTGCTGGCACTCTTACAATTTAACTGATGTTTGAAGACTCACTTGTAAGAAAAAAATGGCATGCTTTAGATTACTGATTTAGCATTTGGCGTTAGGCCTATGTCTGAGATGGTTTGCCGATATTCTTGCAATTTAACTGATGTTTGAAGACTCATTGACTCAATTGTAAGAAAAATGGCATGCTTTAGATTACCGATTGGAATTTAGCATCAGACTTAATGTCTGAAATGATTTGCTGGCACCCTTGCAATTTAACTGATGTTTGAAGACTCAATTGTAAGAAAAAAATGGCATGCTTTAGATTACTGATTTGGCATTTGGCATCAGGCCTAATGTCTGAAATGCTTTGCTGATATGAGTTTTTTGGCCCTTGGCCTTTTTCGCAACAGGTCATTTGACTGCTAGAAGTGATGTCTACAGCTTTGGTGTTGTGTTACTTGAGCTGCTTACTGGGAGACGGTCTGTGGATAAGACTAAAACCACCAGGGAACATAATTTGGTAGAGTGGGCTCGACCACTTCTAAATGATAAGCGAAAGCTGCTGCAAATTATTGATCCAAGGCTTGAAGGACAGTATTCTATGAAAGGTGCCCAGAAAGCTTGTAGCTTGGCTTATCACTGCCTCAGCCAAAATCCCAAAGCAAGGCCTCTGATGAGTGATGTTGTGGAGACATTGGAACCTCTGCAAAACAAGAAGGAGACAATAAGTGCTTCTTTCACATATACTTTAAACAGTGGGGTAGCAGCATATCAGATTCATAGTAGTGGTAATGGTTGCCATACCTATCAGGATTCTTCTCCTACAGATAGAAATGGCCCTACAGTGTGCAGGGTTAGGTAATACTCAATCCAGTTTGTATAATTTGAGAGCATCCAAGAAGAGAAGTGTCAAGATTCTTGGACTCCAAACAGTTACTCATGTATCCTGTCTGAGTTCTCCTAATAAGAAAATGATTTCTAACAGTCCTCACTTGCATCTCTTCAAATTTGCCAAAAGCTGTTTGAAAAGATCTGAAAGATGTATGTAATGTAACCACCTTATTCGGTTGGCAGGGCTCATGTTTTCCTGCCAAAATAAGCTACCCACTCTCATCCTTATGCCTAATAGTTTGTGCCACGTCTCCATCAGTTGTCTTTCTTTTCCAAAGCTAGATTAAACCCGCATAAGCAGATGTTGGTGTGTACATTATGAAGCTTCAATTCCAAAATAAGTTTAAAAATAGATTTCTTCAGTACATTTTATCAGAAGATGCCAAAAGTGGTAGGATTTTCTGCTTTTTATTCGCAATTTTCTTCACAATTTCAAACTAGAAATCATGTACTTTTGTTTTATTAGCTGCAATGCACCATAACCTGCAGCATTGCAAATTGATGCATATACTTATAAGGCTGCAGAAAACACGGTAAAATTGATGCATATACTTGTAAGCCTGCAGAAAACACGGTAAAATTGATGCAAATACTTATAAGCCTGCTGAAAACACGGTAATTTTACTAAAGTGAAAATGGCATTACATAATTTTTATTCTATTATCCTAGGATGCCATTCTGGTTTGAAAAAGGGGTTTTTGAGTTCGGGTTCGTTAGTACAAAAATATGTAATTTTATATATATATATATTTTGATATTTATGCAACCTAGAAGCATGAGTTAAGATTAGAATGTCACATAGTATCATAAAAAGTAAACATTTAAACAATAAAAACACTTGTAAATTTGTAATCATAGCATCATGAATCATGAATCCATGATCATACCATCACATACTTCAAGTTCAAGTTCAACATCAAAGATTTAAAACATAACAATTAAATCAGAACATTGGCGCAGTTTTCACCCCAAATTATTAAATGGGGGTTTGGGGGTTTGGTGGCTCAATTGACTTTAATTATTTTATAAAGGCATCAAGAGTTATTTTTCACTTGGCTCAAGTTCGGCGATGTCAAAAATTTGGGGTGGAAACCTATTTGCATACTCACCTTTGTAGGGTTGTGGATGCCAAATTTTTATAAATTGCATCATAAAAAAATGTTTTTACTCAAACCACATGCGAAATTCGTCCAAAATTCGCATGAAATTTGATTTTTTAAGTGAAATTTGTCCGGGTTTGAAACCTAGCAACCCGGGTTTGAATTTGGTCCAAAAAAATTGAACCCTGCCAAGAAATCCTGGACCCACAGGCGAACCGGACCCGGACCCCGAACTGGTTCGAATTTTTCCGGGTCCAAGGGGGTTCAGGGGCGAACCTGGTATCCTAGCTATTATCTTAATTCAGGATACCCACATCAAGGAGTATTTTTTTTCCTTGTACTTTTCTCCTATGATGAAGAAAGTTCTTCCTATATTGAATGTGATCTAAAATGTTGATTAAAAATATATACAATATAATTCAAAGCAATCTTTACTACTAAATTGAAGAAAACTCATACTCAACAAGACTTAAGTCAAGATTTAAGTTTGAAACCATGACAAATCAATAATTAAGAAAATTGCTACTGTGAACTGAACTAAAATTCTGATTTTCTTTCATAATGAAGAAAGTTTTCAATTGTTTTTTTGTGCTTTTTGGATCAGCAATTCATCTCCCCCTCCTCTCTTTTTTATATAATAGATCATTGAATGTGATCTAAAATGTCGATTAAAAAATTTACACAATAAAATTCAAAAGCAATCTTGTACCCCTTAAACTGTAGGAAACACTTGTCCAACAAATTTTTAATTTGAAATCATGACAAATTAATTACAAAAATTGCTATTATGAACTGAACTAAAATTCTGTACATTCATCTGTCTTAGAAAAAAAGTGAATGGAAACTTTTTTAAAGTGTAAACTTTAAAAAGACTGACTTTCGGAAACAAAAATTAATACAGAGAGGAAGTGCAACATTTTTCTATTGAGGAAGCGTGTGGGACTGAAACAACAGAACTCACGTTGTAGATTCCACAGCATGCAACTGGCAAGCAACATAACCCTGTTTTAATCATTTTTATAAGATTTGTTAGTGTAATTTTTTAAATGAATGAATAATCATTGTATTAATAATATTATTTTGGTTTGTACTAAATGATTGTTAGTGGGAGATCACCTGTTAAAAAAATGGGCTCCATTTGTCCTTTATCCAAACTGCTCAACTTTACTTAGCAAGGAGCTCAGAGGCCTTAAAAAATATGAGTTGCCAACTCTTCTTTGGGACAAATAAATAAAAAATTTCAGTTTTAATTGTTCTTTTGTTAACAACATTTTTGGTGTATATAATTATTATAAATTTTATTTTTGATCTTGTAAGGCTAGGTGTGTATATATCAATTTTATTCTATCTTTCTATTAAATTTTTAAATCGTCATAATGACAATCTTAATATGGTAATGGTAGACACCTTTTTAATTTGTTGTATCAACTTTTTAGTAATTGTAACTAGTTGGATTGTAATCCAAACAATTTTGGTTGGATGGGATATCTTTCAATTATTAATATTTAATCATTGAAGTTTCATTATGTAGATGTGAATAGGGGATTTAAAGAAAAATTCTACAAATGTATTTGTGTCACATCATAATAAATCAATTAATCATATTACTTGTTTTGTTTTATTTGTCTGTTTTATCTAACATGATGATATAACAATGCCAAAATTTAGTAAGTGTTTATCTTTTTAATTTATCTTTAAATTCTAAAGTTAGCGTTGAAATCACAGATGCAATTATAGAGATGAAAAGTGCTTATCTTGACTTTGTTCTCACTTGTTTTACATTCCTTTGGACCTTGTTGTAAAAACAATATCTTGATGTGCAATTTGACTTTATTTAATGCTTGCATTAATTACATCCTAAAGCAAATTAGTTGTTAGCCTATCTTAGTCCAATGGTTTAGACCCATTCGTTGTGTAATCAATCAATTATTGCAAACAAGACCACAAGCTTGACCTTATCCCCCAAATATAATGATCATGTGACCTTGTCCTTTTATTTAAACATTTTTCTCAATCAAGGAAGTTAAATTCCATTTCAATTTACTAATAACAAGCTCAAAGAGCTCCTTGGTAATATTTGTTGACAAGACCATGACACCCGAAGATAAGATTATAGCCAGAAGGAGAAAATCCTGCCACTCAAGACTCGTTTGATCAAGCATCAATCGTAAGCAATTATCTATGGAAGACTATGATAATCAATAAATAGACCAAAGTATTGACCCTAACATCCTCTATTATTAATTTTCAACATTCCTAATTCTTTTATATAGGGTTTTATTGTGATATTCAATTTATTATTTAATTAGGGTTAAATATTGTAGCTTTTAAATTGATTTTCCTACACTTTGGAGAACTTATCCAATCCAACGCCATCTAGGGTTTTTCCCTAAGCATCATTGTTTTTTTTTTTTTAATATTGAAATATTATATTGTAAAGTTTTTTGCATATTTTTGTATGGAAACTTGGAGCCATACAATGACAATTCCCACATAACCCATACGATAAATCATTCAAATATATACTTAGAATCTACATGCAAGAGAATAGACAACATACCCACAAAAATGTGACACAATATACCTTGGGAAAACCCTCATAAGGGAAAAAACTAGCCTCCAAAAGCATCCATCATCTATGTATTATTCAACAATGCAACATTACAATACATCTATAAAAGCCTACAAAACACCAACCATCAACAAGCACTCCATGTGAACAAGCATGTAACCACACATCCCATGCCATGCTTCCAACCTCTACAAATGCTAACCTAGCTAACCTCAACAAGTACCCCTGTGGTTGCTTTTGTAGAAACAAGACCCCACAAAACTGTTAGAATGAATTTAGAATAACTGAGAGGGGAGGGGTGAATCAGTTATCCCCAGGTCTAGATGTAGCAAATAAAACTTTATGTATTTCAGATCTACTTGGCAGCAGTAGCATATGTCAATAACTTAATCATGCAGTTTACTGTATAATGTAATTAGCTTGTAGAAATATAACAGTAAAACAAACCATAAGCATTCACACAAGTTGACACAAGTATTTAACGTGGAAACCCAATATGGGAAAAACCACCAGTAACATGCTACCAAGTTTCACTCTTTTGAAGTGAGCTCTGTGAGGAGCCAACCTTGTTAAAGGTTACAATAACACACTGTTAGGTGTGACCTGGTTAAAGGATTTAATCACCCTGTCAGGAGTGGCCTTGTTAGAGGACTTAGAACATTCCACCTGAATGTCACCTTGTTAGAGGATTTAT
>MU224540.1:8011247-8031664 GCA_018584345.1 Thuja plicata | reverse complement strand
CCAGTGCCTTAATCAACCATGGGCAATAGAGTCACTATCATTCCAATCTTATGTTCAACCTCAGAGATAGTTTTACAAGAAAAATTATCACTTCAAAGGTGTTATGGAATGTACATGCAACCTAAAATAAATTCAGAGATATTTCAAAAGGGTAATACTTCTCAGATGACAAACCAATTGACTAAGGCCTCAATCAACAAAATTTAACCATGAAAAATGAGAAAACCAATTGAAAATATAGAATACGAATCAAATTAGGAAGCATGCACATCAAACTAGTACTTTGAATAATTTCTATTGGTTTATCTGAGGGACTAATTGTAAAATGATAAATGAAACTATTACACATGTGAAAGAAAAAGGACTTATCTTTATTGATTTTGAAAAAATAGTACATCCAGGTCCGTGTTATAGTTGTTGATCCAAAACTATCCAAATATGTGAAATTGTATTATATTGTATTCCCTCTCTTTACATTTTACATTATGTATATATATGTGTTTGAGTGGCTTTCACACCTTTTAGGGTGAAAAGACACAACTCTTATTACAAATTATTTTGAAAAAATAATAAACTAACTAAAAAATAACTACCTAACTTTCGGATTTGGCTTTGGTCAAAAATCAAAAACACCTCATGAAAAGATAATATTTCTGCTAGAGATAGGAAATTTGGTTTCCCGAACTGGGTCGGTTTTAGATTTTTAAAATTAAACCATCTTTATCCTATGTCAAAATCATCTTTGCAGCAGGTCTAAATTCCAACATTTTCTGAAGGCTTCGATTAGTTAGTTCTATTTATTTGTGTCATAAAGCTTCCTTCCTTTGATATATTTTTTTTTATGGAGAAACATGCTTCTTGATAATGGATTGGGACTTCTAAATTATCAAAATTTAGGGTACCACCAGAATGTAAGATGACATGTGGATGGGCATGTATGTTGTAATTCTTGGAGGATGATAATATGAAGGCATGCGAGGCATGTTTGTTGTTCATTTCTGAGTTGTTTATGAACTACTGTGGATTGTTTCCGTTGTGTTAACTCTTGGTGCATGGTTGGAATGTGTCCATTGGGGAAAATCTTTCCATGAATGCATCATACTCCTAAAAATCACATAACTCATAGATCCAGTCACTCAAACATGTAAACTCGTCATGACATCAATAAACTACAAACTAAGATATCAAAGAGTATAATCCTGTAGATCAAATGAATCAAACACCAAATCAACATGCAATTTAATTTTCCAAACACATCCACAATTATATATTATACTCAATAAACTAAATAAGCATTAAGGAGATAAAAAACAATCTCCTCACATCAAACCAAATCACCACCAACCTGATTATATTGTGGCAATGAAAAACATGTTGTTGCATATCCATGACACCATAATAAATACCAATACTATATGTACACTCAACTATCACCCACATGACACTCCAAGTCTTATACCATGTCCAACCATGTCCTCAAACTAAAGACAACCTATGTCCCTATCACCATAAACAACCTAAACTTGGAAAACACCTATAAACCTATATAAAGAAACACCAAATCTAATAATTAGTTGTATCATCATAAATATCTCATTAAAACATGTACTCCCTCAAGTTATTGTCTCCCTTGACTCATCTACACGTGCTCACACTCACACCCCAAATTTTAGGTACTAGCAAGTGGACAAACAAGTACACAACTCTCTATACTCATCAAACTGATAAAATAACAATACCAAATAAAATCACATTGAACATGCTCTCCAACACATATTTGAAATAAAAAAATCCGACTTCGCATGAAAAAGTTATGACCAAAACTATTTGAAGGAATACACTCGACTTTTAGGCTCTAAAAACATGACAAAACACCAAAATTCATGGAACCAAACTCTAGTTCTCAGAATCAAGTTTCAAACAAGTATAATAAGCCCAAAATTTGACATCTCAAGTAAAAGATATGCTTTGTTGAAGTAAAACAACCAATTAGGTCATGTAGATAACTCCAAGGTGAACCCCACATTAATTGTTTTCTTAATTTTTAAAATAAATTTGAAAATCCTCTTCTTTAAAAGGGGTCAAAACCCTCTTGAAAGACCTATTTATTTATTTTTATTTTAAAAATTTAATGTGGGTTTGTTGGCTCCAAAATCAACATATTGGAAATCCTATGAGCTTGCCTACTCAATTATGGGATCTTGCAACTGACTTGGCCAACAAACGGGAGTGATCAATTATGATCCTCCTCCCTTGCACTTTAGGCTCTGCAGAACCAAGGTGGATGAGCCTATACCTTAACCTAATCTCTAGATTCAAGGCTTTTTATAGAAGATAACAATGTATATGAAACTTTGAGTGATCTCTCAAGATTGCAAGTGAATTCCTAAGATAGATCAAATTGTGAATATCAGAACTACTGAATAATTGAATACTGTAGGAATGCTTTAATAAAATTTCTTTTGAAAGAATGCTTTGTTGTGTAAATGAACTGTAAAATGTATATAATGATTTCTTGGTTGGAAATACCTTGAAGATACTTGATTCAAACACCTTAAATCAATATTAGACCAGTGCCTTTATCCTCTGAGAGTATTATCAATTCAATTTAAAATGATCCTATGTATGACCCTGTGAGACGGTTTTAACAACTTACTTCTCAAGTAAGACCATCACCCCAAAGGCATCTATATGCATAATAATTTAAATGTTCTGTTACAATTAGTCTTATTGATTTTAACCTTTCTCAGAAAGGCCAATAAGATAGAGTAAAGCCTTGACAACCAATCTTCAAACTAATAATCAAACTGAAACTAATTCAAAATATCATGTCATAAGATAGCACATTGAAGCATCTAAATGATATAGATTAACATAGAGAAATGATCAAGTTATATGAAGACAAATACTATGAGGAATGAAAGGACAACTGGAATTATATTGAAATAAGCATGATCAAATCCAACTAAATACAAACTATATAATTGTTCTTCTCCAGCCGTGCATCTTCAAGACACAAATCCAAAATACCTTGTATAAAAACTGTATATATGATTATATTCTTGTCATTTATTTGACATCAACATGATCCCCTATATATAGACGAGGATTTAGTTTGGGTGAAAAGGCATACCCTTTCACAAAAAAATGTAACTCCTTCATTGAAAACTAAACAAACTATCGTAATAGATTGATTACATAAAATCTCCCTGAGACAACATTTTGGTATAATGAATAATCCCCACTAGCTCGCCATATCTACTGACATTTTTAAAAAATTTAGGAGCATATGTATCCAAATTATGGACGATGCCTCTGATTGTAGTCTTCCAACATGATGATCCATTCCATCTGTAACATTTGTATCCTGTCATCCACCCACAGTCTTTTCCACCAACGAGATCCTGCACAAAATAAAATAAGTTAATCACGTATTAATTTAAGAAAGTAAAACATACCCGTCATTTGAGAATGATCTGTATTCATTTTTGTCAACCAAACAAAAAACACTTGACTGTCGCAGATTCACTAACCGAGTTTCAAAAATAGCACCACCTGCCTGCATTTTCTGAAGCTTCAGAAAAAATACTTCCTTCCTACAATTTCCAAAGATTGGAATGAGTTTTGGAAAAAGTAGTTCCTCCCTACTATTTCCAAAGGTTACACTTTATTTTGGAAAATGTAGTTCCTCCCTACTATTTATGAAGGTTACACTCTATTTCTAAAAAAATAGTTCGTCCCTATGATCTTTGAATATAGCACTTTGTTTCCTTTTCAGCCAAGTCAAGCTTTCAAATATGTGGACGCCGCATCTATTTTGAGATTTCAGAAATTTCCTTATAAGGCTTCAATTTCTAATTATTAGCACCTCGAGCACCAATTTCAAAAAATAGAGAACTTAGTCTTTTTTATGCATCTTTGAAAAATGTGGGCCCCATCCTTCAGGAATCATACTACTTTTCTTCTATTTCCGATCACTCTATTTCAGAATTTCAAGAAATCCCTTACTCTCACTCTAATCCTAACTTCTTTGGCTTGGCGCATGTATTACTTATGCATCATTTTAGTATTTGAAGACAAATACTTATGGATTTTTTAATTGATATTGTTCCCTCTAACTCCATCCAACTAGGCTCCATCTCAGTGCCACGTGTCACATAATTTCTAACTCATGACCTAAATGCTTGACTACTCACTTAACCGCGAGCTAGCGACTGACCACCATCTCCAACTTTCTAACTGAAAATGTCCAAGCTTTAAAACTTCACGAGCTAGCGACCAAAGCACAAACCGTCTATCACCAACTCTTGACTTATAACACTAACTATCATCCATACTCATGACCTGGTGATTAAACAAAAAACATACCACTCAACAGCTCACCAAAATTTTATGCTATCTTCATTAACCAGCGTGAGCTAGCGACAACCATTGTCGCTAGTTTGCTACATTCTTCTTTAACCACCATTTCAACCAGCAAGCTCACAGCTAGCTTCTGTCGCTAGATCTCCACATCTTTTCTTTACCACTATCCAAGATTGCGACCTAGTGACCACTGATATCTCTAGTTCTTTACACTTTCTAATAACTATCATTAACCACCGAGACCTGACAACTAATCATTATCGCTAGCTCTCAACTTATTTCACTAACCGCCACTTTAACACGCAAGTTGGTGACTAAATGCTATCTCCAACTTGCGGCTTCACTGCTAACCGCTTCCTTCAATGCAGGAACTCGCGACTGACTTCCCCATGACATCTTCTGATTTTCCAAGCTGTCTCCATCCACCAATCTTTCATGTGTAGGCCCACAAAATTTCCATATCAGCATTTGGGACTACGCCATTCATCAACTCAAGCACCTGACCTACCAAAAGCCTACTTCTTTTGACAACTTAATATGTATACATTTACATATAGAAGCACCCAATTATTCCTTAACACAAGAAATGTGGGATAAGTGTGTTATAATAGTTCTGCTACAATGACCTTCATAGAGCATTCATTCTCTCAAATTCGTAACAGCTTGCACGCCTCTTGCATTTTCTATTTTTCATGATATCACCTGATCAATCTTGCACACAAAAAACAAGAAGTAACTATTCTTGTGATAAAAATGCATGGTAACATATGAAAATATTAAGGAGAATACATAATTATTGTAATAAAACAAGCTTTAGGGAACATAATCTAAATTGAAAATTTATGTTCTAACAGTGACTCTTTCTGGTACGTCTATGTGGACATAGCGAGATCTCAATTATCTTTGGAGAAGCAGGCCATTAGATTATCACTAAACAAATAGAAAGAAAAAAACAAAAATAAAAGAAAAACAAAGAAAAGTCCATTCTAAAGGTTAAAATACTCCCTTCTATAGATCCTTGTCTGAGTTCAATTTGGTGGCCCTTGGCCCCCCCAAGAGGTAAACTTTGGATTTTCCTCTATCAAAAATCATATTTTGATTCTGAAGAAATGTAATCCATCTGAAAATATTGTCATCCATCTTGCCACCTTTCATTTTACTATTCATTATATCCCAACTAAATAACTTGATTTTGAACATCTGAATCAAAATCATATTTTTTATGTTTACATCCTCCTTCACACATGGTTACAAGATGTTCCTTTACCTTCCATGATGAATCAAAATTTTTGTAATTACCTCTCCTAGGAACATTATTATTTAGCAACCCTAAGATTTGAAAATCTGTGAAATAAACTATTGGTTTAACCTTAAAAGGACTTTCACCATGATTTTTATCTCCATTTATGGCTTTTTTAATATTCATTTTTTTTTATGACTTAAAGTAGGTTCCCCTTTATGAAAATATTTGGGGTGAATATGTTTCCTCCTTTTGCTTTTACTACTCCTCATATTGTGAAAACATTTTATTTCCCCCATACAGAAAATTAGAACATATCTTAAGGTTATTTCCTGGAGTATTTTTCAAAAATACTTTGTCCTCTTTATTTACATCACCACATATTATTGTCTTATTTTCTTCTATAGTTTATTCATATATTAATACTGAAAAATTTAGATTATTTTCAGGCATACTTTCTCCTACTTTTTCACATAATGGACTCAAGAATATAGAGAACTCTGGTGTACCTCCTTGGAAGTTTTCCTCTGGTTTATTATATGAGAGATCATTAGATATATCATAGTGCATACCTTTACTGAATGCATCCTCCTAAAATTCATCATCTTCTTCATCAACATGACCAATATATTTATTAATATTATCTGCAGGAATTTCCTCCTGTATATATACAATATGCAGTTCTATTTTATCTCTACATTCTGGATGGATCACATTTATTTCACAAAATGGGTTAAAAATTGATTCATGCCTGGAAAATGATTTTTTATATTTTTCAGGAACATCATTATCTGAAAAATTCTCAAAACTATTTACAAGCACATTTGCTTCATCATAATCAAATATTTTATCCTCCTGAGATTCATTTTCCATTTCACCAAATACCTCTCCCATATGCATTGATTCATAAATCTATTTGTTTTGAGGAATTGAGAAAATATTTGGACCATTTTTCTCAACATATTCATGATATTCTATATCTAAAAAATATGAAATTTCTTCTAAAATGAGAAGATCTTCTTTCTCATCATTACATTCACTGATATTAATTTCCATACAACTCTCATCATGATCTGATTCTTCTTCAAATTGATCCAAGATTTCTTCTTTAATCAAATTTGAAACATCATTAGATTTTGTTTCAATTCTATACATTTTTCCCTATATTCATCATTTTATGCCATCATCTCTTCATATATTTAATTTAACAAAAATCTTAGTTGAGCATCATGATAGATTCCTAACTCACGAAGTTTATCTACTAATTCCTTATGCAGAGGCCTGATATCTGAAGGTATTTCTCGATAATATTTATCATTATCATGACCAAATGAAATGTAGATTCACCTTCATATCTTTACAAATCAAAAAATTCATCCAAGGGAGACATGTAAGAGTCTACTTCCATAGTGTAATCCTGAATTTCTTCTAGTTCATAGCACACGTTCTCTTCTTCCTCACCTGCATCATGAAACACATCAAGAAACCATTTCGCAAACTCCCTCCATGATGAGATGCTCTATGTAGGTAGTAATTCATAGAATTATCTTGAATAATCCTTTAATGTCCTGACAAATAGTTTCATCATGTAATCCTCTGTACAAATCTTATAATCCTTTATGAATATATAAAATACATCCAAATGCTCAAGTGCTGATTCATCATATTCTCCATGAAAGTTTGGTATAAGTTGTGAAATCTTTGGGAATGAATTATTAGGGATGTATTGAAATCTTATGAGATCCAACGACCTGATGCCATCTAGAATAAATGGTTTTCTCTAAAAAGGCTATTTATTTTGATACATTCTAAAATAAAACTGCTATTTCTTTCAAAAAGGAAAATTATCACCTCCTTCCGGATCTTCTCCCTTAGTATTCACTGGCTATTTTTTTTTAAATAATAGAGTCACCACCTCTTTTTGAGGAAAATATCATTTTAGTTTTTCTAAGTTCTTATCTCTAGTAGAGTCTATTATGTCACCAAATATTCTGAAAACTTCTTAACAATTTCCTAGTATTGTCGCCAATCTGTTGGTTCCCAAATCAACAGATTGGAAATCCTATGAGCTTGCCTACTCAATTATGGGATCTTCCAACTGACTTGGCTAACAAATAAGAGTGATCAATTATGATCCTCCTCCCTTGCACTTTAGGCTCTACATAACCAAGGTGGGTGGGCCTATACCTTAACCTAATCTCCAGGTTCAAGGCTTTTTATAGCAGATATCAATGTATATGAAACTTTCAGTGATCTCTCAAGATGGTAAGTGAATTCTTGAGATAGATCGAATTGTGAATATCACAACTACTGAATAATTGAATGCTGTAAGAATGATTTAATAAAAATTATTTTGATAGAATGATTTTTTGTGTAAATGAACTATAAAATGTATATAATAATTTCTTAGTTAGAAATGCCCTGAAGATACTTGATTCAAACACCTTAAATTAGTATTAAACCAATGCCTTTATCCTCAGAGAGTTTATCAATTCAATTTAAAATTATCCTATGCATAACCTTGTGAGATGGTTTTAACAACTTACTTCTCAAGTAATACCATCACCCCAAAGGCATCTATATGCATAATAATTAAATGTCTTGTTTCAGTTAGTCTTATTGTTTTTAAATTTTCTCGGAAAGGTCAATAAAACAGAATGAATCCTATATAACCAATCTTCAAATTGATGATCAAACTGAAACTAATTCAAAAATCACGTCATAAGATAGCACATTGAAGCATCTAAATGATATAGATTATCAAAGAGAACTGATCAAGTTATATGTGTACGCCTCTCTTTTTGATTCCCACAGCTTTCCAAAGGTGAGGGTTAGTAGCAAAGGTTCACAAATGAATGCAAATCAAGTATATAATGACTACTAAATGAATAACAGAAACGTGAGCAATAAAATGTACAAGCAAGGGAAAGGAAGACAAATAAATGCAAACCCCACGATGCTTGAAGCTTCTATTGTTTCTCTCTACTCCTTCCGAAACGCTGTTCTTGATGCTCAGTATTGGTGAGGCAGCGTCTATGACTTGAGAAGCGTCGAGAATTTGATAATTGAAATGTGTGTGTGTGATCGCAAGATGACTTGAATGCTAGAACCAAACTGATGGAGTAATGGTGCACGAGAGCTTGAAATCCTGGATCCTTCAAATGGTTGTGAAGGGTTTATTATATAGGAATTGGTGATGAAATGAATGGTTGAGATCAATCCCAGAGATGGGGAGATGAACAGTTAAGATCAAAAGGAACAGGAGAGGTCCTCAGTAAACTCCACCTCTTCATTTGGTAAAGAGGAGATAGGGTTTGGTTAACTGAAGAGCTATTTATGAGTTACCTTTTTGAACTGAAGAGGTGGGTGAAGTTACCCATGTGGACTGGAGAGATGGGTGGAGTAACCCATGTGATGTAATTGGAGTTATCTGTTTGAAGATAAATGAATATTTAATTCATTTATTTAATAATTATTTTCAACATATGAGATAATTGAATTCTTTTTGATTAAGAATTGCTTTATTTGATGAAATTAAATTAATTTAATTGAAATTAATTTAATTAGAAGAATTAAATTAGTAAGTTTAAATATTTGAATTTAAACTATAGGAAATTGAGTTTAATTAATCATTTTAATGATAATTAATCAATTAAAGCTATTTAATTAAATAAAATTAATTATTTAATTAATTTTGAGAATTGGGTTCGATGATATGGGGAATGAATTTAGAAGAAAATAGATGATTAATTAATGATTAAAAAAACCATTAATTAATAGATGAAAATTAGTGTTTTTGATGTAAAGTCGCAAGCCTGTCCATTTTAGGGTGTCTACATTTGCCCCTCTTTGATGCGATGTGACTTGTCGTAGTGTGTCAAAGATTCTTTGATTTTGCCCCAGCATTTAGTAGGTGTATTTATGCCCCCTCAACAAATTTGAGCGAAAAGGTGCGAGACGAGCGTTAATTTGTTGAAACTGCAAATTGTGAAACTGGTTAGCTGACGGATCTGAAAAATACTGTAAAATGCCCCTATAATTGACCTTTGAATTTTTTGGGGACTGGGAAGAAATTTCGAAGCTCCCGGGCGAAATTAGGGTTTTTGGAACCCCTATAAGTAGCTAAGAGATCTCTTCATTTGTCACTTTGCGAATTGGAGCTCTGATCATCTTGGTGAGTTTGTTTATTGCTTTCTACTTCCTTTTCTTCCTTCTTTCAAGCGATGGCGGGGATTCCAGGTGTCGTACACATTTCTGATCGGGTCCATTCATACCATCGACCTCCTGGCTCTAGACGTCCGGTGAGTTTCCTTGCTTTGTGTGTCATTTATTGCGTTATTTATTGGTTTTAAATTTTGTACTTTTTTGAAAAATTTATACCTTTGCCGCAATCGACTGCGGTTTTGCCGCAATTGTGGATTAAATGCTGCAATTGCTGGTTCTATGCCGCATTTGATAAAAGTGCCACAGTTGATTGCATAAAATGTCGCAATTGATATTTGAGTGCCGCACTTGTAGGTTAGATGCCGCAATCGCATAAAAGTACCATAGTTGACAATGTTTATTACCGTAATTGAATTTTTTGACACTGTCTGCCTGATTTCTTTGTCAGTTATCTATCTTTTTTAGTTTCTGTTACGGTCCTCGATATCTGAAACTGATAATTTTCTATTTTTTTTTACTTTTTGTGTAGTTCGTCAGGCGTATTTTGTGGTGTCAAGAGTCGAGGCGAGTAGGAATCATGTACAGATTTTAGTTATCTGAGGATGAGAGGTTAGTCCTTCGTGACCTGGGGTTATTTTGGATCTGCTATATGCCATAGATCACAACCAACAGGGGTCTAATCTCAGCTCTTGTAGAGCAATGGTATTCTGAGACCTGTACTTTCTGGTTGCCCACTAGGGAGTGCACTGTGACTTTGGAGGATGTGTATTGCATCCTCCAGCTTCCTATCCAGGGTGAGTTGGTGGAGTATTCCACGCGCACTGGTATCCCTACTTTGACGGAGCTTACTGGACTGCCCCGGGATCGGCTCGGGCTTGCCGGTGGTTATGACATTCCGTGGTCGAGGTTCGGATTAGGCCTCGATAGACTATCCACTTTGCTAGGTAGTTTGATTTGTGGTATCCTTTGCCCTGATTGGCATTAGCGTGGGTTTTCTGTGGGGTTCGATAGTGTGCTTCAAAGTATGGTCCGAGACCATACTATCTTTTCGTGGGCCCCATGCATGTTGGCGCACATGCATTTCCATATGATGTATGTGGCTTACCTTGATGGTAAGTCACTCGGTTGTGGTGCCACATTATTATAGATTTGGGCATGGGAGCACATTGTTGTCTGTCATCCTGTAGGTGCCCATTCTCTCTCGGCCGATAGGCCATATGTATATATGTGTGATGGCGCTATTGTTCAGACCCATATGGGCCATCTTTATTACTAGCGTCAGCAGCTTGACATGATTTCTTATTTTATTTGGAGACCTTACTGTGATTGTCCTGTTTGGGATGGTGAGGACATCCATCTTCCATTTTGTAGGCAGCACAGATACCTGATTGGTCGTGTTAGTGACCATGTACACATGATTTATTTCTATAACACTGACAGGGTGTTATGATAGTTCTGCGAGTAGCAGGATGTTTCAGATTCCTACGCATATTTTTCTCAGAGGTCTAGAGATTCGCATGTTTGGGGTGCCATAGTGTCACTGGATGCTGCACGCACTGAGTTCTTAGGACTTCTTCCTGTAGCATGGACCTGGCGTTCTGCTACTGTTGACCCAGGTTTGTCATTTTTGTGATTGCTTATGTATTTCTTTTTTGCACTCTGATTTGTGCTTATACCGTGCTTTGAATCTTGTATGTATCTTCTCTGGTACTGATAGTTGACTTATCTTTTACAGGCACTACTCCACAATATGATGCCCATTGGTTGCAACATCATCCTATTGCCTTGACAGACGTGTCACGTCCTGTTCCCAGGACTATCATGCAGAGGGCTTGACAGGTACAACGCGGTAGGGGAGCCCGTGATGGAGGTAGAGGTGGTGGCTGGGGAGGGAGGGATGGAGGTAGGGATGGTGGATGGGGGAGAGGAGGGAGAGGTGATGATGGTGGGAGGGATGGAGGACATGGGAGAGGTGACGATGCAAGAGATGATCCTGGTCCCGGGGGTGCTGGAGGTGCAGTGAGGATTGGTGGCCGGAGTGGGGGACAGGCCAGAGTTGGTCTAGGTGCTATCTTGGAGGAGGAGGAGGCTGCAGAGGAGGAGGCACCCCAGTTGATGTGCAGAGTTCGTAGATGTACAACAACAGTTTTGGCTCCCAGGGAGGAGGATAGGGTTGTGATTGAGGAGGTGGATGTTGAGCTTGCTGATGTAGATGTGGAGGCTCTTGACGAGCAGAGTGCGGAGGCAGGGTCCTAAAATGGGAGTGGCAGCAGTAGGAGAAGCACTGGGGATAGCTCTGAGAGTGATGACGATTCAGTGGTGGTCAGGCGGAGGCGAAGTGAGGGGCTGGGTGGAGAGGCTGAGGAGGGAGATATGGATGTAGCCATGGGTGGGATGGATGATGATCCTTCAGAGGTGGAGCGCTTGACCCAACAGGTTTAGGACGTTCAGGCCTGACTTTCTCTATCTAATGCACATGCTACTGCTTTAGAGGCTCAGGTTATAGGAGCGGAGTCCAGAGAGCGACAGGTGCGGACTGAGGTCCGCGCATTCATTGACAGTGTACAGGATGTATCCCATAGGGATATTTTGGATAGATACTATAGATCTGGGTGAGAGGCTCAGAGGGAGATAGAGTATTGGCGACGACACTATGAGGGTGCCGTTCCTGCTACAGAGAGGGTTCTGAGTTATACCGCCTCGTAGAGATCCAGCAGGGCGCAGTGTTCACAAAGTAGCGGTGTCAGAGCTCCTGGGTCCTCCCACAGGATAGATACTGATATGCCTCCCCCTCGCACCCCTCCTGGTGAGGGTGGGGGTAGTTCTTGTTGATCATGCTCCTTGTACCATTTTTGTAGTGATGCGTTGTGTACACTGAGTAGTACCATTTTTTGTATCTGGATACACTGATATATATATGATATACATGTTGATTATCTTCTTTGTTCAGACTTGCGACCTTGCATTTGTACTCAAATATTTTTGATTTACATGAGATGCAGCTATGTTGTGATATGATGTGCAATGGTTTTACTTTCTATATGTATGATTCTACATGATTTAGTGATGAGATGTATATGCCATGTGTTTCTATTATGCAGACTCGTATATGGATGATTTACTTTTCCTATGATACTAACATGTTATGCAGGATAGTGTAAATGAAATGCCTATTTGAATGAGATGCTTTGCGGATGCATGTGATTTTATGATTTATCATGTATGCAACTACCATGTTTTTTTCTTGTTCTGATGCACTTAATGGAATGTATGCAATCTATTATGCGTAAAATATCTGAGTAATGCATGTGTTAGTTAGAAAGAAGTTAGTTTGGATAGATGTGCTCTGACTTTGATCTTATGGAATTGAATAATAGAAAGGATGTTATCTTTTTTTGCATTTTTTGGATAGATATGATTTGATAGAAAGGATGAATGTCCCAAGTCGCTGCCCCTGTTTCCAATAATTATCATCATTGCATCTTTTTTTTTTTGTAGTTTCTAATATTCTGGAAGAGCATCGAATGATCCAGATCACATACCACTTGGATACCACCATGACCTCTTGATAGCGGAAGGAGTAGAGAGATTGAATAGAAAGAGACCCATAGTGCACCCAAATATTGACCATCTGGATTCAACTATGTCCCTTGTTTGAAAAGAAAGAGAGCCAAGAGCACCCAGATATTGACCATCTAGATACCGCTTGTCCTTTGAGTTAATCTAAAACAAAGAAACCAAGATAGAACTCCTATTCACCCAGAGTCCATCTAGATAACACTGTGAGCTCTTGATTTCCGAAAGGGAGAGCCAAGCAAAAAAGATAGAACTCCTACACCCCTAGAGTCCATCTAGATAGCATCGTGAACTCTTGTTTGCAAACATAAAGGGAAATACCATAGACACCAAGATAGAACTCCAAAGCAACTTAGAGTCCATCTGAATAGTGCTGCGAGCTCTTGATTCTATAAAGAAAACAAGAAAATAAAAGAGAAGGAATGTTCAATTTTTTCCCTGGTTTAATCTCAGATCGTGGAACTGCGCGGCTGCTAGATAAGTGACAGTGCCTACCGAATTTATCTTAAATCATCATGGCCCTAAAATCAAAATGACCATTCAACAGACAACAATCAAAGAAAAATAAGTCATGATCTATCATAGCTACTCTCCTCACATGGTGGATCCTAGAGTAGCATAAGAATGTAACCCCGAAATATAAACTGACATCTGACTGACTTGACTAACCTAGTCAACATTTTTGCATGGTTCCTCGATGCAGTGGGTTCTCTTGATTGGATCAACTCTTTGGATGGGCTTGTTTGGCTTGTTTTGATTGATCGTGTTGGCAACTCATTAAGCTGTGTCAAATGGGCCAAATGCTTGTTCGCAAAGCTCATGATTGTGACAATATTGATTGATAGATTTTGATTTGATCAATTTGGCAGATGATCAAGCTGTGTCAGATGGGCCCAAAGCTAATTTTCAAAGCCAATGATTGTGACAATTGATTGACTGGGCATGCTTTCCCTTTGCTTTCTGTGATAATCGAGTTGGTTTTATTGCTTTGGATTTTGCAATTTTTGAATGTTTTTGATGAAGATTGATTTTCTCTTGAGTTTTGATTTTTTTAGGATTTTTGATGAGTTTCTAATTTTTTTTTAGGGTTTTTCAGAACTTTTGGAATCACCCCCTTGTCTGGTGGACCAAATAAGTAACCATGGGTAAGTGCGTGGTGCTCAGAGGGGATCGTGTTTCTAGATATTGCTTGGGTTAGCCAGTCTTGCATTTTGAAGTGTGTTCAAACTTTTGGATCTCATTGATGGTGAAGCTAGTTTTGAACACTTGGCGCCTGTTTGCCAGGTTTTCACCAAGGTACCTACTCAATAGCGCCTGATTGCCAGGTTTTCAATTAAAGAGCGATGCTGTTTTCTCTTTACTTTTTTTTTTTTTTGCATTTTTTGCTTTTTTCTTTTTTTTTTTTGTCGCCAAGGCGCCTGATTGCCAGGTTTTCACCAAGGTAACTTTTGTATTTTTTGATTTTTTTGTTATTTTCTGGATATGAAGATGAATGCCTTAACCATAGAGACCTTTAAGGGTAGAACCTCTTCAGGTGCATGCTATTGATGTAGCTGGGGAGCTGATCTCCTTTTGGTGTTGCTAGTATGAATGCCCCACTCTGAGTAGAGCTGACAATAACAAATGGTCCTAGCCAGTTACGCTCGAACTTACCAGGTTTGACTCGCTCTGCTTGATTCTTCTGATTCTCCATGAGGACAAGGTCTCCTACCTCAAATGTTCGTGGCTTCACCTTTTTGTGATAGTTCTTTCTAAGGCGATTCTGATAGCCTTGTAAGTGGTCAAAGGCATGTTGTCTTCTTTCATCTAGTAACTCTAGTTCACTGAGCCTTGCTACTCTATAGTCTTCGTCAGAAACCAGGTTCTTCAATGATATCCTCAGGGATGGGATTTCCACTTCGAGGGGTAATACCACCTCTGTTCCATAGACTAGGGAGAAAGGAGTTTCCCCCGTTGGTGTTCTCACACTAGTTCTGTATGCCCATAATGCAGGACTAAGCTGTAGATGCCAGTCTCTCCCTGATTCATTCACTGTTTTCTTCAGAACTTTCAAGATTTTTTTGTTGGTAGCTTCGGCTTGGCCATTCCCTTGAGGGTAGTAAAATGAGGAGAACCATTGTTTGATGCAGAACTATTCACATAGGTCTTCAACATCCTTGTTCTGAAAAGGTGTACCATGATCTGTCAGGATTGTTTGGCGGATCCCGTATCGACAAATAATGTGGTTAAGTATGAACATTGCTATTTGCTTTCCAGTGATGTAAGTGAGGGGAATTTCTTCCACCCACTTTGTGAAGTACTCCGTTGTTGCTATGATGTACTTGTGTCCATTTGCTGAAGAAGGTGTTATCTTACCCACTAGGTCAAATCCCCACATTGAAAATGGTAATGGTGATGTGATGGGATTTAATTCCTGGGCTAGTGCATGGATGAGGTCTCCATGAATTTGACACTGTCTGCACCTTTGGACATGCTTGTGCGCATCTGTTTCTATTGTTGGCCAATAGTATCCCATGCGGATTATTTTCTTAGCTAAGCTGTTGCCACCTCCGTGGGTTCCACATATTCCTTCATGTACCTCATAAAAAGCTTTCTGGGATTCCATGGAAGTGAGACAATGTAGTAATGTTCCATCAAGAATTCATTTGTATAGAGTAGTAGAGAGGATTGTATACCTAGAGGCTTGGCGGATGAGGGTTTTTCTTTGGTTTCTAGACAAGTCTGAGGGTAAGACATTATTTTGGAGATAGCTATAGACGTCTGGGTACCATGGGGACTCAGGACCAACAAGGACACATGCTGATTCTGTGATAGATGCTTGATGTGATGGCACCAAGAGTTGCTCCACTAGAAACTGGAATTTGGTATCGTTGCCTGGCATATCAATCAGTGATGCTATGGTAGCCATCGCATCTGCCACTTTGTTCTATGCTCTTGGGACTTGCTCGAAGAGAATGTAATGAAACTTGGTGCACAGTTGTTCCATCTGTGCTCTATAATGTATGAGCTTCTCATCCTTGGTCATGTATTCATTGTTAACTTGGCTAATGACCAACTGCGAATCGCCAAAGACTTTCAGGTTCTTGATTCTCCATTGAATGACTATCTTTAGACCGATGACCAATGCTTCATATTCTGCTATATTGTTGGTGCATTGGAAGTTAAGTCTGAAAGACTTTGGAATTGTATCATGATCTGGGGTGATAAGCACTATCCCTGCCCCCACTCCATGGTTTGTACATGATCCATCAAAATAAAGTTGCCATATCTCAATCGCCGGTTGTAGTGTGATGATAGATTCATTGGGGAAATCAGAGATAATAGGCTAGTGGTCTTGAATTGGTGCCTCTGCTAGTTGATCAGCAATCACTTGTCCTTTGATAGCCTTTCTATCTACATACTCAATGCCAAACTTGCTTAAAATCATTACCCATTTTGCCAGTCTTCCAGTGAGCACTACTTTGCTTAATAGGTACTTTCAAGGATCAATATGTGCAACCAATTTCATGTGGTGACTCAACATGTAGTGTCTTAGCTTTTGGGAGGCGAACACAACTGCCAGGCATGAATTCTCTATTGGTGTGTAATTTAGCTCATATCCAACCAACATTTGGCTTAGATAGTAGACGGCCCTCTCCTTTCCTGCATAATCATGTTGTGCCAAAAGGACCCCTAACGCTGATTCTGTTGCTTAGATGTATAGAAGCAATGGTCTACCTTGCACTGGTGGTACCAAGATAGGAGACTTTAGAAGGTAGTTTTTGAATATCTGAAATGCCTGTTCACATTTTTCTATCCATATGAACTTGATGTCCTTATGCAATAGATGTTGGAATGGGTGGCACTTGTCTGCCAGTTGAGCTATGAAGCGTCTTATCGATTGGAGCCTTCCTTGTAACCCTCTTAGTTGTCTTAGGTTCAATGGTGGAGGCATGTCCAATATTGCCTTGACCTTTGCTAGATCCACTTTGTTTCCTCTGTGTGATACTATGAACCCTAGTAATTTTCCCACTATGACACTGAATGCACACTTTTTGGATTTAGTCAGACTTTGAATTCCTCCATTCTATCAAAGATGGGTCCCAAAACCTGTAAATGATCCTTTTGAAGTATGGACTTTGCTAGTATGTCATCCACATAATCTTCTATTGTCTTGTGGATGAGATCATGAAATATGGTTGTCATCACCCTCTGGTATGCTGCTCCAACGTTCTTTAAACCAAATGGCGTGACATTCCAACAATATTTTCCCCAAGGACATGTGAAATCCATTTTGTGTTGGTCCTTTGGTGCTATCCTTATCTGGTTGTAACCTAAGAAGCCATCCATAAGTGATAGCATTTCATGCCCTGCAGTTAGGTCCACTATCATGTCGATGTTTGGTAAAGGAAAGTCATCCTTGGGACATGCTATATTGAGATCCTAGAAGTCTGTGCAAATTCATATTTGACCACTATGCTTTGTAACTGGTACTAGATTATAAATCCAATCCGCATATGGTATAGGTCTGATGAATTTAGCGTCCAGGAGATTTTTAAGTTCTGCTTTGACAAACAATGCAACGTGAGGATGCATCTTTCTTAGCATCTGTTTGACAGGTTTAGCATTTGGTAGCAATGGGAGATGGTGTAGCACTAACTCTGGATCTAATGCCAGCATGTCCGAGTAAGACCATGCAAAATTGATCATTCTTTCCTTGAAGAAGTTGATGAACAATTCTCTCTCCTCAGGGGTGAGAGATTTCACCAAGTATATGTTCTTTTGGTTCTTGTCATCGCCCAAGTTAATTTCCTCTATCTCTTCGGCTAGTAGTGCTGATTTCTCCTCTGTAAGGGGGAGAAATTCCTTCTTTCCATCTTCTAGCACCTCTGTGAGGTTTTCACTAGAAGATACGTCTTCTTTTAGCTTTTTATTCTTTTGTTCTTTTTTCTTTTGTGGACTGGAAAGAGGTGCTTCCTCCCTGAAGTATGCTGCTCTGTCTAGGTTGATAGAGAATCTTGCCTTGTGAACTCCTAATGGAATGCCTTCCCTTAGTCCCATGAAATGAGCTATTGCCTCATCATTTTTAAAGACATCAAGATCAGGTGGTCCTTGTTGATCCCACTCTATAAGCTCAGTGTGTACAAGACAGACACTTTCACTACTGTTTGGCTTTGGTTGACTGAACGGGACTGCTAATATGGTGCCTAAAAAATTGGATTGTGATGAGGACGCACTGCTTGAGGTCTGATGAATGATATGTTTGTCTATATAGGGTTGTTCGGTAATGGTAAGTTGTTCAAACAGGTCTGCTAGGTTTATGATAATATCGACTTGAGGGAAAAAGTAAGGGATTGATGGTTCAGAGTCGTGGAGGGATCTCCACTCATACTCATTGGAGTCAGTCTCAATGGAATGTTTGTCCGATGTCTCACTTCCTTGGGTATCATTGATTGCTAAGTGTAGGTTTATTTGGGATTGTGTGGTTCCCACTTCGCCGGGTAAAAACTGCGCTAATATGTTTCTTATTAGGACATGCTCAGTGTTGTGCCCCCGGTGCATCTCTGCTACTTGCTCTTGATTAACTTGAATGTCTTGGATCACCAGACTAGTGCTTTTTTGTCCATAGCCCAAACCTCTAGTGTTTCTTTGGGTTGGTGGGAGAGGAAATTCATATATGCTTTGTTGCCTTGCCCCCAATTCGGTTGTACCATCGTACCCAAACCTTTGTATCATTGTGTAACCATTACTGTAGTTTTCCAAAGTTAAGGGTGGTCAGACTGTCTCAGGGGAGTCTCTGTATAACTAGGTATTGATGTCTTTCTTAAAAGGATTCTCTTTCCCTATGTCCCCCCCATTGGACAAAGGTTGTGGGTGGACATCTAAAAAGAACCGGCTGCTGAGTTTCTGTTGCAATGACACGTAGTGGCATACCGTGAGTTCTGGGGCTTAAAGGCATGTGCATGATTGTGAAAGCCTCTTCATATCTATATTCACCACATCCATTTTCCGTGATGGATATCTTGCTTGCTTTTTCTATGACATCCTTAAGATTTAGATTTGAAGAGAATGCGATGCTTGCATCTTGATTAATGACTATCTTACCTACTGCTCGTGTGACATCCTTGGGATTTGATTCTGAAGAGGATGGGATGCTTGCATCTTGGTTTGATGGCACCTGGTTATCAATGCTGATTTGGACCGCATTGCAATATTGGAAAGGATTGGGATCTCCCTCTATGATGATCTCTTCCCCTTAGTGAGGGAACTTGATGCACTGATGGTATGTTGACGGTACAACTTGAATTTCATGTATCCAATGTCTCCCTAATAAAATTTTGTATCCCAACTCAAGGTCTAAGATTTGGAAGGGTGTGTTTTTGACCATAGGACCAATGCGAACAGGTAGAATAATAATACCCTTAGAGGACCTTTCCTCTTCATCATATGCTCTGATATTTATCCTTCTGGTGACATCAATGCTTGATTTCGAATATCCTAGTTGCTTGATTAATTTTAAAGTACAAATGTTTAAACCAGCTCCACCATCGACAAGGACCCTACGGACAACGCTTTTGTGGATTTGGACAAGAAAGTGTAGAGGATCATTATGCAGGGGCACATCACGGTCTTTGAATGTGGCATGTTTGTTAGCTACTATATGGTTGACCATCATTTGGAAGCTTTTAGGTGTTATGTCCCTTGGAACAGCTACATTTTGAAGTGCTTGATCAAGTGCCAGTTTATGCTGCGGTGATATGCGCAAGAGGTCAAACATGGATATTTGGGCTGGTGTGCGCTTTAGTTGGTCCACTATGCTTGTTTGTGGATCCGAATTTGCTATAGTATTGGCTGATGTAGTAGCTGAGGATGGTACTCCTTGCAAGATGACTCTAGCATGACATGTAGTTACAACGCAATTATTACTTTGGTCCCTGATAGTGATTGTGGCCACATGATTCTCTGAAGGATTTAGGCAATTTATGACATTATCACTATTGGCATATGTATAGTTAAATTTATTGGTTTTTCCACCAGACCTAGAGGTTTTTCCTTTGTTGTGATCACAAAAGGTATCATTAAAAATGGTGTG
>MU224540.1:7987142-8005450 GCA_018584345.1 Thuja plicata | reverse complement strand
TTAGCCCCCACTTTATCTTAGATATGATGCTACGTGAATATGCAAGCTAAAGTAAGAAAACATCATAAAGTATAAAAAGGATATAGCCAAGTCCTCAATGCAAAGATCTGCAAGAAACCATTAGTATTCGCAACCTGCAGCACACAAGGTTAATGAAAATCAAAAGAGCACCTAAGTCTTACTATGATGATCTTGAGAAGTATATAGAGCCCCTTATGCCCCCCTTGATTTGGCTTACTAATTAATGGAAGGTGAAACAGGGTGATAAGGTGATTTCTATACACTGAATATGCAATTTGTTGAAAAAGTCCTTTCCTAGACCAATTAGAAGGGTCCTAAACCTTCCTAAACTAATCTAAGAGGTTAGGTATCTGAATCAATATTCCAATGCCTCTGACGACACTGAAAATAGAGCTACCAAACTCAAGTTATGATAAAGAATAGATGTCTATCTAAATGCATATAAAGGACAAATTTGAATTAACCTAAATAATTTCAAATGAAACCCTAGTAAAACCCTAATTTAATGCCTATAAATAAGAGAAAGAGACACTTACCACCTCATTCTTACCATTTTTAGAGTTTGGGGAAGGAGATAGGATGCCGAAGAGAGAGGAATTTTGAGCGAGCCGCATGGAGGTTCTGAGGGAGCGCCTGGCCAGCAGACAACCACTGGCCAAGGTAAGTTCCTATTTTTAGTACTTGTGATTGAAAATTTCATGTTTTTATAGGGAAGGTTGACCTTGACCCAATAAGGTCGACCTTGACCTAGTAAGGTTGACCCTGACCCATTAAGGTCGACCCTAACTGGGAAGGTTTTGTCCTTTTTGGGGGCAGGTCGACCCTGACCCACTAAGGTCGACCCTGACCCATAAAGGTTGACCCTCACCCAAAAAGGTTGACCCTGACCCAAAAAGTTTGACCTTGACCCAAAAAGGTTGACCTTGACCAGGTTAGGTGGGTACAAAAGATGTTTGATGCAAAAGTACTGATATGATTCATGTTTGTGCTTGCAGGATCCAGTCTGTCTTCGAGAGCATCCCTTCAGAGGGTTACTACTATCTGTCAGAGGGAGTGTCTCCAAGCTACAACGAGATGAGATACAGTTATTGAGAGATGTGGGATTGTATTAGGTAGTAGTCCTACCACAGCTGAGGTTCCATTGGTCCATGATATCAGCCATGATAGAGAGATGGGATGAGGATACTTGTTCCTTCCATCTTCCATCAGGACAGATCACGATCACTCTGGAGAATGTGTAAAGGATCCTATGACTTTTAGTCCAAGGTGAGCCTGTCAGACTGAGAGTACCACAGGGTCTGCCTGTGGTTTTTGCAGATATGGAGTATTGTTTGGGATGGGTACCACAGATGAGGACCCGATCAGATCAAATATCTTTGGTAGCCATACTAGCAGGTCTGACACCTTTGGTACAGAGAGTGATGCTATGTATACTTGCTTTGGTTGTAGTGCCCAACACAAAGGGTATAGTATTTTTAGCACCATTCACCCATCTTGTAGGCAGGATGGAGAGTGATAGGGTCACTGTCTCATGGGGCCACAACATGTTGGCTCATCTTTATCATGAGCTGAGTCAGTTGGTGAGATATCAGCGGGAGAGTCTTACGGTGTGCACCTTGCTACAGGTTTGGATGTTTGAGCATTACACATGTACATGAACATAGGGTACTCCTATGATCATAGATGCGAGCACACCAAGAGCCTTTGCATATCCACTAGCAGATGTCTGGCAGCATAGAGATATCCTCTTTTGGAGGGTATGCTTTGACTGTATACTAGGTATAGATGTGATATGGAGACCTTATTGTCAGATGATAGAGTGGCCAGATACTTGACATCAGTTGAGGCACTCATAATAGGGTAAGCTACTAGAAGTTCCTACCAATCATGTCGTGATGTCGTATTAATATGATAGGGTGATGAGACAGTTTGGTTTGATGCAGGGAGTCCCCCAGACAGTTCCTCAGTATGCATATCTGAGGAGATACTATCAAAGACCCAGTGCCATACGTCGACTGACAATAGCTGATATTGTGGATAGTGAGACAGATGAGACCGAGGATATAGAGGTAGCTGTTGAGATATCCTATGCCAGTGTTAGCAAAGAGTATATCAGATACTACATTTTATAGGGGACCCATCCTATCTTCCATGATGACTACCCCACAGGTGATCCAAGTCCTTTAGAAAAGAACCATCAAGGAGATTTCATACCGGTAGGAGAGGAGGAAGAGGATAAAAGAGATGAGGAGGAGCCTCCCTTCGAGGGAGATCCTATGGAGGAGGAGAGAGCAGAGGAGATTCCCCCAGGCTACAATATAGGGACCGGTGATGAGGTAGTCTATGTTACTCCTTTGAGATCATAACGACCTCCTCGAGCACACACACAGATACCACCACCGAGGCCTAGATAGAGCGAGTGAGGAGAGAGTAGTCACTCCATGCCCCACCATCTAGATCCTTTAGTGATACCCAGGTAGGAGATCCAGGTATGATACGATTTTAGAATGTTTTGAATAAAGATTTTGTTTGGAAGAAGAAATTAAATAAGTTTTATATTTGAATTTTGCAGTGAGCGTAGCGGAGTGGAGGAGTTTTGTATCTGAGGTTCTAAAGGATACATGTATATCCCACCGACTACCATCTAGTGAGAGAGAATCCCTTGTAGGAAAAAGGGATCCCAGAAGACATGTAGATATCTTCCTATGTGTACAATGAGAGTTGATTTTATGCAAGGAGAGAGAAGAGAAACTAATGGCTGACATGCAGAGAGCCCAGGAGTGGATCCAGGAGATGAGCATATCAAGGAGTCACACACGGACTAGCATTTCGAGATCCTCAGCCTCACATCAGAGATCTAGGAGTCACCGTCCTTCAGAGAATCGGGATAGAGATTGATAGATATGGCACTTGTGCCACATATGTACCAAAATCAGAAAAGTTTATTTATGAAGAAAACTTTGTTTTTGGAACAATTAGTTCTATGATTGATTACTTTTTACTTTCATCAATGCACAAAACTTAAAAAGAAAGAGGAAAGAAAAATATGTATGGATGCATTCTAAGTTATATAACTTATAAAATAATTATTCTATAAGGAACACATTCATGCATAAAGAAGAAAATGACTAATTAGGGATAATAATGTTTGAGATGCATGATATTAATAGGTTCCTTAAGAGGAACACCATTCATATCGGCAATTTTGTAAGCACCTGAAGTAAAATCCTCAATTACCACAAAGGGTCCAAGCCAATTTGGACTAAATTTTCCTTTCTCACTGGGTAAAGCATTCACATTTCTTTGGTTTTCATATAAGACTAATTCACCTACCACGAATGACCGTTCAATCACTTTGTGATTATATTATTTTTGGAGTGATTTATGATAGGCCTTAATGTGTTCCATAGCATTTATTCGTTGTTCATATAACATTTCTAACTCTTGTAATTGTTGTTCCCGGAAAGTATCTTTGTCAATGATCCCATGAAATGAAACACATAATGATGGTATTTCTAATTCCAAAGGCATGATAGTGTCAATCCCATAAACAAGATTATAAGGTGAAGTACCAGTGGCCGTACGAACACTAGTCCTATAAGCCCATACAGAATAAGTAAGTTGTGTATGCTAATCTTTTGCATGTTTGTTGACTATTTTCTTTAATATTTGTTCAATAACCTTATTTGATGCTTCAGCTTGACCATTAGATTGAGGGTAGTAGGGAGTAGAAAATCTGTGTTGTATATGATATTTCTCCATGAATTTCATGACTTCTTTGTTCTTAAAAGATGTACCATTATCCGAAACTATCATTGAAGGAATGCCAAATTGTGCTACAATATGGTTAAGGATGAAATCTTAGATAACATCTGCTGTAGTAGAACAAAGAGGGATAGCTTCTACCCATTTTTTAAAGTAATCTATAGCGATGAGAATGTATGTATGTCCTTGGGAAGAAGCCGGTGATATTTTTTCAATGAGGTCAAAACCCCAAATGCTAAAAGGCCACGAAGCAACTTGATTATGAAACTCATGAGTAGGAGCATGAATTAAATTACCATGTTGTTGACATTGAGGACACTTTTTGACAAATGTAAAGGAATCTTGCTCCATTATTTTCCAATAGTATCCCATTCTAAGGAGTTTATTGACTAAGGATTTTCCACCAAAATGTCCCCCACAAGAACCAGAGTGAGCTTCTGCTAAAGCTACAGGTACTTCGGTTTTGTTAAGACATCTTAATAATAAACTGTTGTAAGAACGTTTTTAGAGCATTTCCCCTAAAATGATATAGCGGGCTGCAAGCTTTCTAATATGATTACGTGTGTTCCTTGTTGCCGATTTTGGAAAATTATTATCTTTCAGAAAATGAAAGATATGTGAATACCATTCATCTAAATGCAAATTACAACAATCAATGATAACCCTATCAGAAATTGCGGGGAATTTAAGAGTGTGTATAGTGAATTGAAACTCTTCATTTTTATTCTCAAGGCAAACCAAAGAAGTTGTGCTTTCCATGGCGTCTGCATGTCGATTATCTTTCCTAGGTACAATTTGAATTGTGTAAGAAGAAAATTGTGAGAGAATATCCATATCCACATCTCGATATTGTGCCATCTTATCACTCTTAGTTTGATAACCTCCTTTGATTTGTTCTACAATCAATTGTGAATCTCCATAAATTTCTAAGTTTTTAATATGAAGGGATAAAGCTGCTCGTAAACCAGCTATAAGAGCTTCATATTCCGCAATGTTGTTATTACAAGGAAAAGTTAATTTATATGACAAGGATCGGTTTCTTCATAGGAGGGATCAAGATAATGCCCACCCAAGAACCTATCTTGCACCTAGAACCATCAAAATATAATTCCCAAGTATCATCTTGTTTGATTGCAAATATATGCTCATCGGGGAATTCTACTGAGGTAACAGTTGTATTAGAATGAGGACAAGGAGCTTCAGCTAAATAATCTGTTAAAGCTTGTCCTTTAATTGACTTTTGAAGGATGAAATTGAGATCAAATTTTGTGAGCAACATCACCCATTTTTCTAATCAACCAGAGAGATAAGTTTTTGAGAAAAGGTGTTTTAAAGGATCAAATTTAACAATCACATTGACTTCAACATTGAGTAAGTAATGCCAGAGTTTTTGACAAGTATAAACTAAACCCAATTATTGTCATTCTAATTGAGTATATCAAGTTTCATAATCCAACAAGGTTTGACTAATATAGTATACTGGTCGTTCCTTTCCATCACTATCATGTTGAGCCAACAATGCACTCACAGCATTAGATGTGGCAGAAGTATATAGATAAAAGGGTTTATTAAATTGAGCAGGTTGTAAAATAGGAGGATTAGCAAGATATTCTTTAAATTGCTCAAAGGACTTCTTGCATTCCTAGTTCCAAGAAAAAGTAGTATCTTTTCTAAGTAAAGAAGTAAAAGGAACAGTCCTATCCGCTAGTTTAGAAACAAAGCGACGAATAGATTGTATTTTACCTTGTAAACTACGTAATTGAGAAATATTCTTAGGAGGAGGCATGTTAACAATAGCATCAATCTTCTCAGTATCAACTTCTATGCCTCGCTTGGAGATAATAAATCCTAATAATTTTCTAGAATCAACTCCGAAAGCACATTTCTTAGGATTTAATCTCATGTTGTAACTCCTAATTCTTTCAAATATTTGTCTTAAAATGAACACATGATCTTCTCTTTGTATAGACTTTGCTAGGATATCATCCACATAATCTTCCAAAATCTTATGAATGTAATCATGAAAAATCAAAGTCATGGCGCGCTGATAAGTAGCTCCTACATTTCCTAGTCCAAAAGGCATCATGACCCAATAGAATGTCCCCCAAGGTGTAATAAATGTTGTCTTAAGTTGATCCTTAATAGGAATAAAGATTTGATTATAACCCAAAAATCCATCCATAAAAGACAATAATGCAATACCTGCTGTGGAATCCACAATCATGTCAATATTAGGTAGTGGGAAGTCATCTTTTAAGGATGCTTTATTTAAGTCTCAAAAATTAGTGCACATTCTTATTTTATTTCCTCCCTTAGAAACAACCACAATATTGGAAATCCATTCAGAATAATCAATAGAGCGGATGAATCCAGCACCTAGTAATTTTTCAATTTCAGCTTTTACTAGTAAAGCGATGCTGGGATTCATCTTGCAAATCTTTTGTTTCACAGGTTTAGCATTGGCTTTAAGGAAAATATTATGAGTGATGATCTTGGGGTCTATACCTGGCATATCCGAATATGTCCAAGCAAAGATATCCTTATATTCAAGGAAGAGAGAAACCAATTGATCATGTTCATCTTGATTCAAACACTTCCCAATTTTGATTGTTCTTTCAACATCATTCTCATCAATGGTCTCAGTTATTAATAAGTTACTTTATATGGGAGAATCTATTGGCAAAGGGGAAATATCCAATTCATCATGTTCTCCAAAATAGGCTTCACTATTTAGGAAATATAACTTTCTCCTTTTATGATGAAATGTAGGTAGATCTTGATAAGCTCCTAAAAAATTAGCGAGGGCTTCATCCTTAGGAAAGATGTCCAAACTAGGCTTTTGATTCATGTCAAGGAGAAGCGGATTAACCAATTTCAAATGTCCACCACAAATATGATTAACATTAAGAGGAACAGCCGATGGTTGCCTATAAGGATTGAATCCTAACCCATAAGTATAATCACAACCTTTGTTATCTAGGGGTACTTGTATACCTTGTTCATACTTACCACAACCTTTCCCATTAAATCCTGATTTCTTGAGTAAATGATAACCAGAACCATACCTATCGGCCATATCAGATTGAGTTAAAGGAGTAGCATATGTCACAATGTCATAGCAATCTAGTTTTATTGTCTCAATTGTTTCATCACAAGAAGCAGCAACAGAGTTACTTTTTAATGCCTCAGAAAGCGGAGCAGGAATAAAAACTTGTTTTTCAAACTTAGTTTGTTCTTTCATAAATTCCAAATCTGATACTTTATATTCTCCTAAAAAAGTAGGATTAAAATCCAATGTTCCCCAATCATCTTCCGTCAGGGAAGAAGATGGGATCTCATCCTATTTAACCTCAGGTGGTTGTTCAAGTTTTTTAACTGGCTGTATAGGCTCAGGAACCTTAGCATATTCTGTATTTAGGCAAGGATTTGGTGCATCATCCGCAAGTAGTGTGTACATTAGATTGTTATATATGAACCTAACCTTGTGATGAAGAGTAGAAGGAACCACATGCATAGTATGTAACCAGGGTCTTCCTAATAGAAGGTTATAATTAAGTGGTCTAGGCATAACATGGATAGGAGTGTAAAGAAGCACAAGACCAACTTTTATGGGAAGCGTAATAATACCCAAAGTTTTCTTTGTAATATTATCAAATCCACGAATAGGAATATTATCTGGTTGAATAGTTGTAAGATCGGCCTTAATCGCCTTAAGCATATCCATGCTACAAAAATTAAGCCCAGATCCATTATCAATCAATGTTCTGTGAATAATACTCGGACTAATAGAGACAACAACCATAAGAGCATCATATTGATTCTGCACCTCAACAGTAGGTAAATCATTATCGGAAAACAAAATAGGAGGTACAAAAAGCATAGTATGCATGCACTCCAGAATTGAATTAATGTTGTCTTGATTAGGAGGCGTAGCAGGGAGAGTAGATAAAGCTTTTTGCAATGCCTCATGATATGTAGGAGAAGTTTGAAGTAATTCCCATAAAGATATCTTAGCCAGAGTAGCGCGTAACTGTTCTACTAAGTTATATTCCTTAAAGGAAGAAGGTAACCTAGGTGCTTGAGGAAGCACAGGTTGAGAAGGAGGTAAAGTTGTTGGGATAGTAGGTTGAGGATTATTTCATGTGCGATAAGCATGCGAAATAGAATCCGTGTTATCAAAGAAATCCAAGGGATCTCTAGGTTTTCCCTTAATAGATATTTGAGGACATCCTTTTACCGTCATCAAAGGTTTTGGAAATAACTTTTTAGGTGTCTCAATGTTGCAAATAGAGGAATATGAAGGTAACCATGCATACAGTCTATGGTAAATGTCAATTGAAGAGATTGTGAAGGAGGATGAAATAGGAGTAGGATCCATGGGGATCTCATTCGAACCATTTGCATGCTCACTTCCATGTGCCTCATGAAGGGATCTAACATTTTGTACAACAAAATCCTCATCAAAGTATTCAAAACAAAAATCATACATGTTGAACACAAGAAAACACTACAAGCATGTAAAATGTAAATGTTTTTGTATTTTTAAAGAAATTTTGTGATTTTTATGAATTTTGCAATATAAATGAAAGAGTATAAAAGAAAACCTACTTCCATATGCATGCAAGATCTAATATGAAATGTAAATCTAACACCAAGGAAATGAAAGAGTTATCTATCACGGGTTCACCAAAATGTAATATATAAAATTTGGCTCATAAAGGATTGCTTAAATAATATTTGTATAATGAGATCCTAAGGCCAATTTTAGTTTCTTACACTTAAGTATTATGATAAAAAGAATTGAAAGGAGCATGTAAAGAATAGTGGGATAATATACCTACCTCATAACATAAAAGATCTGGAAAAACTCATTTTCTGAGGTCTGTATTGAGTTTCTGGAAAATCTGACAATTGATCCCAAACCAGAACATAGAGACGAACAAAACCCAGAAATCTTTTTCCATTTCAATGTCATCTTATGAAAAAGGTCAACCTTGACCCACAAATGTCACCCCTGACCCAATAATGTTAACCTTGACCTGCACAGTGTCATCAAAAAATCTGTTTGTGGATCTCGATAGTTCACTAAAAAGGGTATACAAATCTAGTCTCAAATCTTCTTTTCCGTACCTGCAACTCTCGAAAACAACACCTGCAAATATCTAAAAAGAGGGGTTTGGGGTGACTATATAGGGTTTAGCCTTAGTCAAACCCCCATTTTGGTGATCTCCACCTCCACAAATAGCCGAATATAGAATGTATATTGTGTGTGTATTGCTCTTCTGAAAAGAGTCTTTAAACATGTAATATCAAGATCTAATCTTCTAGATTAACAATCCTAACATAATATGAAAATGAGAAAGTAATGCATAGATTTGAATATGACAAAGAAAGCATACCAAGCCCCCAAGGCTAAATTATTCCTATCAACTCACAATCCATAATTGCTACCCCATGATAATGTCCTTTGAATGCTTGAATGTTGAGAATAGTATATCTAAAGAGAGAGCCTTCTTGCTTCAATAAAGATCAACCATAGCTTGTCCTTCAAAATGCTTGATTGAAGATGATGATATGTCCTCCTAGCTTGTCCTTCTATATCATCCTCTTGCTTATTTTCATCATCATTTCATCATGTCATCTCCCGATTTTGTTTCATGATCAAATGAAGGCAAAAGAGAGTGTTTATATAGAGATCTCAACATAGGTCTCCTAGGGCAATGCAAGGGATCCTAATTCAAGTTCTACCTCGAATCACAGTCCAATCACAATAACCAACCAAGGAGGGAATGTATTAGTTCAAATATCGGAGAAAACACTTCCGCATCTGGACCCGGGGACCTATTTTAAGTTTCAGACCCCGATAAGCTCCAGATTTGAAAGCGGGGACCAACACCCAACAGAGGTCTATGTTGACCTCGCCCTTGACCTAGGTCAAGGTCGAACTTGACCCTTACCTGAGGTTTCAGGTAGGTCACCAGAAAGTTGCTGAGAGGTTCGTAGGTCAACCAGGGACCTAGGAAGGTGGGGGAACGTGCCAGAATGCTAGGAAGGCCTAGAGGCCTAGGGAGAGAGTAGGATGAGGCCCAGGAGGACCAATACATAGGTCCTACCTCAAAATAAGAGTCATGGAGAGGGAAATCTAGGAGGATCCATTAGATCCTAACCCTAATTTCACCTACACATGTATAATCAAGCACAGATGCAAACCTAATATGCAAACCAACTGAATGAGGGTGCTAAACCTATCAAAATGGAAGTGCTTCCATTTTAAGATGATACAACATAAACTATCCCCAAGACAACATTTTGAATAATTTTGGCATAATGAATAATCCCCAATAGCTTGCCATATCTACTGATATTCTTAAAAAATCCACCAGGGGCATATGTATCTAAATTATGGACGATGTCTCTGATTTTGGTCTTCTAGCATGATGATACATTTCATTTGCAACATTTGTATCCTCCCCCCCCTCGAGTACACCCACAATCTTTGCCACCAATGAGATCCTACACAAAATTAAATAAGTTAATCATGTATTAATCTAAGAAAGTAAAGCATACCTACCATTGGAGAATGATCTGTAATCATTTCTATCAACCACACAGAAAACACTTGACTGTTGTAGATTGACTAACTGAGTTTTGAAAATAGAACTACCTGCCTGCATTTTCTGAAGTTTTGGAAAAAAAACATTTCCTCCCTACAATTTCCGAAGATTGGAGTGAGTTTTGGAAAAATAAGTTCTTCCCTACTATTTTTGAAGGTTACACTTTATTTCGGAAAAAATAGTTCCTACCTACTATTTTTGAATGTTACACTTTATTTCTGAAAAAATAGTTCCTCCCTACAATTTCTGAATATAACACTTTGTTTCCTTTTCGGCCAAGTCAAGCTTTCAAATATGTGGGCCCCACCTCTATTTTGGGATTTCAAGAATTCCCTTATAAGGCTTTCATTTCCGATCATTATCACCTCGAGCACCAATTTTTTGAAACATAGTACTTAGTCTTTTTTATGCATTTTCAAAAAATGTGGTCCCCATCCTATGGGAATCATACTACTTTGCTTCTATTCTCGATCACTCTATTTTGGAAATTTGGTCCAAATCCCTTACTCTCCCTCTAATCTCGACTTCTTTGGCTTGGCGCATGTATTACTTATGCATCATTTTAATATTTGAAGACACATACTTATGGATTTTTAATTGATATTGTTCGCTCTGACTCCATCCAACCAGGCTCAATCTCAGTGCCACGTGTCACATAATCGCTAACTTGTGACCTGAATGCCTTAATGATCATTTAACTCACTAGCTAGCGAATGGCCACCATCTCTAAATATCTAACTAAAAATGTCCAAGATTTAAACCTTTGCGAGCTACCGACCAAAGCATTTAAACCGTCCATCACCAACTCTCAACTTATAACACTAACTGTCATCCATACTCGTGACCTGACGATTAAACAACAAACTTAACCACTTGCCACCTCACCAAAATTTTATGCTATCTTCATTAACAAGTGAAATCTAGCGACAACCATTGTCGCTAGTTCTCCATATTCTTCTTTAACCACTGAGCTCGCGACTAGCTTCTATCGCTAGATCTCTACATCTTTCCTTAACTGCTATATAAGATTACGACCATTGCTGTCTCAAGTTCACTACACTTTCTGATAATTGTCACTAACCTCCGAGACCTGGTGACTAACCACTATCACTAGCTCTCGACTTCTTTCACTAACCACCACTTTAACTCGTGAGCTGGAAACTACCTGCTATCTCTAACTCGTGGCTTCATTGCTAACCGCTTCCTTCAACGCACAATCTTGTGACTGACTGCCATGTGGCATATTCATATTTTTCCACTATCTCCATCCACCAATCTCACCTGTGCAGGCCCACAAAATTTCCTTTTCAGCAGTTGGACTTACGCCATTTGCGGCCAACTCGAGCACTTGATCTGTCAGAAGAATGCTACGTTTGGCAACTTAATATGTATACTTTCACATATAAAAACACCCAGTTATTCCTTAACACAGTAAATGTGGGATACACGCGTTAGAATAATTCTGCTATTGCAACCTTCATAGAGCATTCATTCTCTCAAAGTCATAACAACTCGCGTGCCTCATGCATTTTCCATTCTTCATGATATCACCTGATCAATCCCGCACATAGAAAATAAGCAGTAACTATTGTTATGATAAAAATGCATGGTAACATATGAAAATATTAAGGAGAATACATAATTATTGTAATAAAACAAGCTTAAGGTAACATAATGTAAATTAGAAATTTACGTTCTAATAGGGAGGTGGGGTGATTTTGTTTTTAATCTGGGCAAAATAATTTAATGTCTTATTAAAAGTATTCAATGAAATTGCATCTACATTTGCAATTCTTTCACGTGGTGGTTTTATTTTATTTTGAAAAATGACATGTAAAACATTTAATAAAAAAGAGCCTTTTATTAAATAAGGGCATTTTTATTTTTTATTTTACTTTTAATATTAAAAAAAACCCCCCATGATTTTAATCACAAATATTCTTTATTTTTTTTTTAATTTTCAAAACCATTTTTTAAATAGATGGGAAAACATTTTATTTTATTTTATTTTCTTTGTTGATTAAATATGACAATCATATGGCCGTCATACCAAAAAAATATTGCAACATTTTAAAATGAAGCCAAAAAAGGTCAAAATTTATATCAAAATTCATTAGAAGGCCACCTTGGATTGAATGGTGAGGTCTATTTTTCCCAAGAGGATATTTCTACAAAATCCCCTAAAAACCCTCATTTAAATGCATATCCAAAAAACTCATTTGGCCAAAAAATTCTCAAGCCCCAGATCTACAAATAACCCATCATAAAAGAAAACCTAAAACCCTTAAATCTCGAACAAACAACCTACAAAATCCTCATATATTACCACATCTTTCATGCATACCATAGATTCAACTCCTACAATCATAACATCAAAATGAAAGCTCTGACATCGCTTGTAATGAAATTTCCAGCCTTACAATGACAATTTCCACAAATCCATATGATAAATTAATCAAATATGTACTCAAAATCTACATGCAAGGGAATAAAAAAATACCCAAAAAATGTGACACAAGATATATCCTAGGAAATTCCTTATGAGGGAAAACCATAACCTCTACAAGAATCCATCATCTTGGTATTATTCAGCCATGCAACATTACAATACATCCATGAAAGCCTTCAAATTCTATCTATCAACAAGAACTCCATGTGAACAAGTTGTAACCACACATCCCATGACATTCTTCTAACTTCCATAAAATATTGTCTCACTAACCTCAACAACTACCCTTGTTGTTGTTTTTATAGAAACAAGATCCCCAAAGACCACAAAGTGGTATTACATTAACCATGTGCTACCCAACCCTTTGGTCCCACATTTAATATTGGGTACTTTATGAATTTCCTTCCCCAATATTAAATGATTACATAAAAATAATTTTATAATGTTTTAATACAACATCAAGTAGCCCCAAGATATGGTGACGATGAGCGAGAAAGGGTACTGGGATGGTTTTTCAAACATAGCTAATGAAGAAGAGGGTGACACAAATTATGATGATGATGATGTATTTTTCATGGCTTTTTCTAGTGCTTTTGTGTTCACAGCCCATCCTATTGTCTTTGGTTAGCTTATGTGACAGTTTCTCCTACTCTAGGTATCTGTAGTTTTTTCTCTGTTCCTGAGATTCCACCTATATTTTTCGATGATGTTTTGGCATCCAATTTGGATTCTTGCATTGTGATCTTTGTGATTGCTTTACCTATTCCTTCCTGCATGGATGAGGGTTTTTTTTTTTCTATGGTGATATTGGTAAAGGTGACTAGGGATTTCAGTGTTCCTAGTATTTTATGACAACTTGCGGCTCAGGTAGCACTTTTCTAGTTTTGGATGCTGACAGTTGATGAATCAGTCTAGCTTTTCCCTTTTGTGGGAGAGCCTTAGTTTTCTTTAGAGAACTTTGGTAGAAAAAGATGAAGCTGGTTCATGTTTCTTACTACCTCCTTTATTCTCCTTTTTCTTATTGCGCCTCTTGTTTTCCTGAAGGGTGTTGGTTGGGCCATCTTTGGCGGCTTTTTCCTTTTTGTAGGTTGTTTGGGCTTGACCCTGTATTTTTGGTCCTATGTTTTCAGCTTTGTGTTTTTGGCCAGATGTTCTTATTTTTCTAAATGCTAAAGATGGGGCTTTGTATCCCCATTTTGTGTGGTTAAGCCTTGACACTTGCCAGGGTTTTTGGGTAGTGGTCTTCTCATGGCTGTGAGTTAGAAGATGACTCTTGTTCCAATTTTTGTAGACGATATTTTTTCTCTTTGGGTTTGAGATATGGTGGAAGTTGCCTATACTATTGTTGGAAACTAAAATTGAAACAATTTTTTATATTTCCATTGATGTCAAACGTTAACTAGTAAGACAATTGCTATCTTGGAAAGTGCCATATAGATTGATTTATGAAGAAGATTTGAAAAGAAGAGATAAAAAGAAGAGCTAGTGAAATGGTTGAGTTATGTGGAACTACAATGTGTACTTGATGAGATTTCACCTTGACAAGGTAATATATTGTTTATCTTAAGTCTAAGTGAGGTTTGAATGACTACAAGATTAGTCTTGACCGAGTAATAGAGAAGAATATTAAGGAGCTTATGTATGTGCCGAGTGATGCGTGTGTCGAACGAGCGCTAGTACGTTCTGTGAAAATTTAGTGTCGATCGAGCATAAATATTTATTGAGTGTCAGTATTTACCAATTTATCTAGTGATGACCGAGTGGAAGAACACAGTGATGACCAAGTGACAATATTTTGACAGTTTGATTAAGATTTGAGATCCCAGCTGACATAGTTGATTTCTTGGGATATGTGAAGTGTATTTAAGATAAGGATGATTGTTGTGGAGAATTAAATGAGAATTTAATATATGTTTAACCATTTTATATATGGATTCAAGAAGGAGTTTTGAGGTGTATTCTACAATATAGATGGAAACAAAATGTTGGAAGGATTCATTCGATCTAACCAAACCCTAAGATCTACGGTGATGATTAAGAGAAAAAATATTGAGCTACTTGATCAAAGAGGTATAAGATTAACCTAATTTCAAGTTATGTATGTGTGTGATAGATGATAATTCAGTTGATTGAAAAATTTAAGCAGGAGAAAGAGAAGGCTAAAGAGATCAGTATAGGACTACACAATGGTGACTACTTGAAGGATTTATGAGAAGATCTGAGTGATAGAAATAAAAATGGAGGTCAGTTAGCGAATTAGCATTTTGAGCTATAATTGGATCTATATTTTCAAAGTGAGTTGTATGTTTTAGATCACAATTTTCTGTTACTTTATAACCATTGTATCAATTGCAAAATCATTTTAAACAAGGTTTAACTAATAATCATATTTTAAATCCTTTAATCAAGGTGACATTATAATGGAATGTTCTAAGCCCTCTAAAAATGCTCAATTTTAATAGGGTGATTAAATCCTTTAACCGGGTCACATTTAACAATGTGTATTGTAGCCTTTAACAGGGTTGGCTCCTCACAGAGCTCACTTAAAAAGAGTGAAAAATTGGTAGCATGTTACTAGTGGTTTTTCCCATATTGAGTTTCCACGTTAAATCCTAGTGTCACACTTGTGTGAATAATATTTGATGTGTTGTACTGTTAAGAGTTTTATATTCTACAAGTTAATTACATTAGGATAGTGAACTGCAAGTTTATGTTATTGATTATATGCTATAGAGACCAAGTGGATTATTGAGTAGATTTGAGTTGGTTAAAGTGTTTGAAAGTTCAATTGGTACATCTAGACCTAGGATAACTAATTCACCGCCCTCTCAGTTATTCTAAATCATTCTAACAATTGGTATCATAGCTACTGTGGTTCTTGTAGAGAAATTTTTTGAAGGTACTTGAAGCTACAAATCAAGATGTATAAAAAGGAGGTACCGAGGTTGAACAAAGAGAACTTCCCTGCTTGGAAAAGTTTGATGAAGCTACATCTAGATGGAATTGGAGAAGCAGCAAAATACTATGTGGAAAATAATTACATAACAATGCCTACAATTATGACAGCTCAACAGATGAAAGAAAAACAAGAACACAACCAAGCAATGTTGGAGATTGCATCAACCCTAAGCTATCCTGAATTTGAAGACATAAAAGATTGAAAAATCACAAAAGACATGTTGGACACATTGGAAAATATCTATGGAGGTGATACAAATGTGCTGAGAGCCAAATCTAAAAGATTGAGAGGTAAGTTTGATGAAATGAAAATGCAAGATGGTGAAACTATTGTTCAATATTGTAGCCAAGTTAAGGAGGTTGTGAATGCTATTAGAGGAGCTAATGGAACTATTAGTGTTGATACTATTATTAGCAAGGTACTGAGAACCTTACTTCCTATATATTATATTATAGTATCTTCTATACAAGAACTGGGATGTACTCATGGTAACAACTTAACTCTAGAAGGTTTAGTTGGTAGACTTACTGCTTTCGAGTTATCAAATTTTGATAATTTCACTCCTCACCATGTTGATTTTGCATTCAACTCACAATTAACTCTCCACAAATCAAGGAAATGAAAAGAAAGACACATGAATAGTGACTGTGACACTTCTAATGAAGATCTTGATTAACTTGAAGCACTTATGGCTTGAAGACTACTGAGAGGAAAAGGAAAATTCAAAGGTAAACTTCCTATAATATATTTTTCATGTAACAAAGTTGGCCATATTGTAGAAAGATGCCCTGAGAGGTGTTATGTATGTGGAGCCTAATCAGACTCAGGTTCTTTCGATGCAGTTTCCCCCCAAACTTATCTACAGGGGATTGGGGGCAGCGCCCCCAAGCTCAGAGTCAAGGGGCAGAGCCCCTTGTGGGGTCCTGGGGAAGCACTTCAGGAGGGGTCAAGGGGAAGAGCCATCAATTTTCTATTAGTCAGAGTATTTTTTCCCTAATTAGGTTAAGTCAAAAATACTTGTGAAAAGGGCTTAGGGTTCGAGATTCATTATATGAGGGATTTTGTAGCTTCCTGTGGCGGTATTGAGTTGCAGGTTTCAGATTGTAATCACTGGATAATAATAAAGACATTGGACTCACTGTTGGTGGACATAACCCAGGGATTGGGTGAACCATGTTAAATTTTTGTGTTATTGTGTTCTCTTCTGTGTGTTAATATTTGCATTTTTCTGCTTATCATTCTAACAAGTGGTATCAGAGAAAGATTTTTCCTTTTGTTCTTTCATCTATTCTCTAAAGCAGGTCTCATGAGTTAGTGGGAGAGTCTCTCGGTTAAGTGGGAGAAATGGAAAATGAGGTTAGGCTGAAGGTTGATAAGTTTAATGGGCAGAACTTCCAGTTATGGAAGATGCAAATGGAGGACTATCTCTATCAGAAGGATCTATGGTGGCCATTAGAGGGAGTATCCAAGAAAGAGGCAAAAATATCTCAGGAAGATTGGTATATTTTGGATAGGAAGGCACTCGGGAGTATTTGTTTATGCCTGGAACAATCTGTGGCATTCAATATTATTGAAGCAATGAAAACTAAAGGTCTGATGGAAACCCTAGTGAAGGTGTATGAAAAGCCTTCAGCTTCAAACAAGGTATTTCTTATGAAGCGTTTATTTATTATGAAAATGGTAGAAGGTGGATCAGTCACTAATCATTTGAATGAGTTTAATACAGTTACAAGTCAGTTAACTTCAGTTAAAATTACCTTTGATGAAGAGGTTAGGGATCTCTTGATTTTGTGCTCTTTGCCAGAAAGTTGGAATGGCTTGGTAATGGCTGTTAGTAATTCTATTTCTGGTTCTAATACCCTAAAGTTTGATGATGTTGTTGGTGTTATATTGAGTGAGAAAATTTGTAGGAAAAGCTCAGGGGCATCCACATCGGGTAGTGTATTGAACACAGAAAGCAGAGGTAGAACAAGAGATAGAGGAAACAACTCTGGAAATCATGGAAAATCATAAGGTAAGTCAAAAGGAAAGAGGTCTCAGTCAAGAGGACCTAGTGACTGCTGGTACTGTGGAAAACCAGGACATAAGAAGAAAGATTGTTGGTCTTGGAAGAAAGATCAAGAAGACAAACATGATGGAAACAAGGAGGAAAATGTGGTAAGTAACAAATCCGAAGAGGATGCTTTGCTCTTGTCTTTAGAAAATTTTGATGATTCATGGGTGTTAGATTCAGGGGCTTCATTTCATGCTCCACCCCATAGAGGTTATTTTGTTGATTATGTCCAAGGGGATTTTAGGCTAGTTTATTTGGGAGATAATAAACCCTGTCAAATTGTTGGAAAAGGGAGAATCACGATTAATTTCCACAATGGTAATCATTGGCTACTACAAGAGGTAAGACATGTTCCAAGGCTGAGTAGGAATTTAATTTCAGCAGGGCAACTCGCTGATGAGGGTTGCACAGTTACTTTTAATGATAAAAATTGGAAGGTTTCAAAAG
>MU224540.1:7963861-7986622 GCA_018584345.1 Thuja plicata | reverse complement strand
ATTTGAAACTTTTAAGAAATGGAAAAGCTTGGTTGAAAATGAGACTAGAAAAAGATTAAAATGTCTCAGATCTGATAATGGTGGTGAGTATTGCAGAAAAGAATTTGAAGATTATTGTGCCTCTACTAGTATTTGTAGACAAAAAATAGTTCCAAGGAATCCACATGAAAATGGAGTGGTTGAACGCATGAACAAGACAATAATGGAACGTGCTAGGAGCATGAGGTTGCATGCTGGGCTCCCCCTAAACATGTGGGCAAAGGCTGTAAATATTGCTATATATTTGATAAATAGAGGTCCCTCTACTCCCTTGGGTTGTGGTATCCCAGAGGAAGAATAGACAGGTAAGAAGGTGAGTTATTCTTTTCTCAGAACCTTCGGTTGTGAAGCGTTTGCACATATAGATTTTGAAAATAGAACCAAGTTAGAAGCTAAATCTAAGAAATGTATATTTTTTGGATATGACATTGATGAATTTGGTTATAGGCTTTGGGATTTTGAAAATCATAAAATTGTAAGAAGCGGGGATGTCATATTCAATGAGAAAGTGTTGTACAAAGATCTGTTGCAGCAACATGAGAAGAAAGAAAATGATTATGTAGTGTTGGATGATATTCCAAATGATAATGTTCTAGAAATTCCTTATTCTCCGCAACTACATAAACAACAAATACCACACACCCTAGTGAATGTTAGACGGTCAACAAGGCTAAGTAGACCTCCAGATAGATTTTCACCTTCTTTGTATTCTATCTTATTAACTGATGCTGGTGAACCTGAATGTTATAATGAAGCTATGCAGGTGGATACAAAACTTCAGTGGGAGTCTGCAATGACAGATGAAATGGACTCCTTGCTAAAAAATTAGACTTGGGATTTATGTAATTTACCTACAGGTAAACGAGCTTTACAGAATAAATGGGTTTACATGTTGAAAGAAGAAGATGGAGGTAAGAAAATATTTAAAGCCAGAATAGTCATAAAAAAGATTTGCACAAAAACATGGTATTGATTTTGATGAGATTTTTTCTCCACTTGTTAAAATGACTTCTATTCGTACTATTTTAAGTATTGTGCCTACTGAAGATTTGTATTTAGAGAAGCTTGATGTTAAAACAACCTTTCTTCATGGTGATTTGAATGAAGAAATATATATGGTATAGCCACAGGGATTTGGGGTCAAGGGTAAGGAGAGTTTAGTGTGCAAATTGCAAAAAATTTTATATGGCTTGAAGCAAGCACCTCGGCAATGGTATATTAAATTTGATACTTTTATGAATGAGAATGGATACACTCGATGTAATTCTTACCATTATTTTTATTTCAAGAGGTTAAATAATGACAACTACATTATTTTATGTTTATATGTTGATGATATACTTGTAGCTGGATCTAACATGGATCATATTAATGGGTTGAAACAACAGTTAGCAAAATATTTTTCTATGAAGGATTTGGGGACAACAAAAAAAATCCTTGGCATAAAAATTTGCAGAGATAGGAAGAACAAAAAATTAACTCTATCTCAGGTTGATTATGTTGTAAAGGTGTTGCAGAGATTCTACATGAAGGATGCCAAAGCTGTCACTACACCTTTGCCTGGTCATTTGAAATTGACTAAAGAAATGTGTCCAAAGATACTAGAAGAAGAGGCAAAAATGTCCAAGATACCTTATGCTTCAGCTGTAGGGAGCTTAATGTATGCTATGGTATGTACTAGGCCAAATATTGCACATGCAGTGGGAGTCATTAGCCAGTATATGAGTCACCTTGGGATTGAGCATTGGAATGCAATCAAATGGATTCTCAGATATTTGAGAGGTACATCCAATAAGTGTTTACACTTTGGGGGCTCTTCTACTACTATTCATGGCTATGTTGAATCAGATTTGGCAGGAGATATAGATACTAGACAGAGTACTACAGGTTATGTATTTACTGTTGGTGGGACAACAATGAGTTGGATTTCTCAGTTACAAAAGGTGAATGCGTTATCCACTACAAAAGTAGAGTATGTTTCTGCTACAGAGATAGCCAAGGAGATGATATGGATTCAATTCTTCATGGAAGAATTGGGACATCCACAGGAAGATAATTATTTGTATTCAGATAGTCAGAGTGTCATTCATCTTGTAAAGAATTCTGCTTTGCACTAAAAAACAAAGCACATACAATTGTGATATCATTTAATTTGGTCAGTTTTGGATGATGGATAGTTAAAGTTGGAGAAGATACATACAGATGATAATCCAGAAAATATGTTTACAAAGGCAGTGACAAGGGAGAATTTTATTCCTCTTCAGCTTTGGTTGGTCTTCTAGACTGAACAGAATAAAAGAACAATAGAGTCCAGGGTGGTTTCTTTATTCCAGTGGGAGCTACAGGTTTGGTCGATCAGTCTCCAAGTGGGAGGATATTGTTGTGGAGTCTGATCAGTCTCCAAGTGGGAGATTTTTATGTATGTGGAGCCTAATTAGACTCAGGTTCTTTCGGTGTAGTTTCCCCCCAGACTTATCTATAGGGGATTGGGGGCACCGCCCCCAAGCTCGGAGTCAAGGGGCAAAGCCCCTTGCGGGGTCCTGGGGCAATGCCCCAGGTGGGGTCAAGGGGCAGAGCCCCTGATGGAGTATTTTTGCCCTAATTAGGTTAAGTCAAAACTACTTGTGAAAAGGGCTTAGGGTTCAAGATTCATTGTATGAGGTATTTTGTAGCTTCCTGTGGTGGTATTGAGTTGCAGGTTTCAGATTGTAATCACTGGATAATAATAAAGACATTGGACTCACTGTTGGTGGACATAGCCCAGGAATTGGGTGAACCACATTAGATTTCTATGTTATTGTGTTCTCTTCTGTGTGTTAATATTTGCATTTTTTCTGCTTATTATTCTAACAAGAGGAATGAAAAGGATGATAGAAGAGAAAGCAAGTACAAAGAAAAAAGGGATGAAAAATATTTTAGAAGGTACAAGGACTATAAGGACAAAGGTAAGAAATCCTGCTATATTACTGAAGAAGAAACTCATAGTGAATCTGATAAATCTAATGACAATGATATAGAAGTTGTTTATGTTTCCATGAAAGATGATTCTGATGAAGATGAAAAAACAACACTTATTTCATATATGAGTAAATGTGATAGATGGATAATTAATAGTGGTTTCTCACATCACATTACTGGTGATAAAAGTAAATTTGAAACCTTAAGCTATTGCTGAGGTGGTAGTGTTAAGTTTGGTAATGAAAAACCATGTCTTGTCAAAGGAAAAGGATCAATAAAACCGACTGATAAGATCACATGTGACAATGCTTATTGGGTTGAAGGACTAAACTGTAATTTTTTGAGTGTTTCTTAGTTGAATACTTCTGAATACCAAGTTAGATTCCATCACAAAAAGGCTGAAATATTTGATGCTACTGGTAAAGTGATTGGAAGTGGAGTTCAGACAAGAGGTAGTTTGTTCTATCTAGATCTATCTGATGAGACATGTTTGTTTGCACAATATGATGATATATGGTTATGGCATAAGAGGTTATGTCATGTGAAATTTGATAATTTGGTAAACATTAGTAAGATGAAAAGAGTAAGAGGGTTATCAAGATTGAAGAAACATGATAATGTCATGTGTAAGCAATGTCACTTGGGCAAAATGACAAAATCTAGTTTTAAGAGCAAAACCTATACTTCTGATAATATTTTGGAATTGGTTCACACTGACCTTTGTGGACCTATTGGGGTGCAAAGTTACCGAGGTGATAAATATTTCATACTTTTTGTTGATGATTATGCTAGAATGATGAATATAATGTTTCTCAAAGAAAAATATGATGCTTTTCATTTGTTAAAGTGGTATTTGGAAAAAGTTGAAAAAGTGACAGGTAAGAGCTTGAGATGTCTCAAATATGACAGAGGAGGAGAGTTTATATCTAATGAGTTCAACTTAATTTGAAATGATAAAGGAATTAAAATATAGATGTATGCTCCAAGGACTCCCCCACAGAATGGTATAGCCGAGAGAAGGATAGATCAATAATGGATTGTGCTAGAACACTGAAGATAGAAAAGAATGTTGCACAAAAGTACTGGAGAGAAGTTGTAAGTACATCAGTCTATACCTTGAACCGAGTACAAGTCAATAAAGGTACTAATGTTACACCTTATGAGTTATGGTATGATTATGAACCTAATGTAAAATATTTTAAAATTTTTGGGAGAAAATGTTACATACTGAAGGACGATAGAAATGGAAAACTTGATGCTAAGAGTGATGAAGGCATATTCCTAGGTTATTCCACTAAGAGTAAAGCGTATAAGTGTTTGAATTCTAACACTAACAAAGTTGTGGAAAGTAGAAATGTTAGAATTGACAAATATGTAGAAAAGAATGAAGTGGAATGCAAACAAGAACTTGAAGACTACAAATTTTTTATTTACATGAACAAAGGAGAGCCCAACAGTTTGCCTAAACTAGAAAATTAAGCTGTCAAACAAAAGAATGATGCTACCGAGAAACAACAATTAAATGTCGAGTTACAGAAAGAAGTTTTTGAGCATCAGGAGGAAACTTCTGAGCAATCTGAGAATGAAATAGAGACACAAAATGAACCTGAAATTAACTTTGATGATGAATCTGAAGAAGAAGAACAAGAGAAAAGGAGACCATAGCCTACACTAGCAAAGTATGTAAAAATACATCATAAACTAGATCAAATTATTGGAGATAAAGATTCAGAAGTCATGACAAGAAGAAGATTGAAAAATTAGACATGCTTATTATGTGAATTTGAGCCCAAATCAATGAAAGATGCTTTGGATAGTGAAGACTGGATATATTCCATGAATGAAGAGATTGAAAAAATTGAGAAGAACAAATCCTGGACACTAGTACCTAGACCAAAGGACAAGAATGTTATTGGAACCAAGTGGGTATTTATAAATAAGTTGAATGAACATGGAGAAGTTATAAGAAATAATTCTAGACTGGTATGCAAAGGTTATGCACAAGAAGAAGTCATTGACTATGGTGAGATGTTTGCCCCATTTTCTATATTGGAAGGAGTTAGAACTTTACTAGCTTATGCAACTTACAAAGGATTCAAATTATATCAAATGGATGTCAAATCACCATTTCTGAATGGAATACTGGAAGAAGAGGTATACATTGAACAAGCTGGAGGATTTTTTGATTCAAGAAAGAAGAATATGGTTTGCAAGCTACATAAAGCATTGTATGGATTGAAGCAAGCCCCCAGAGCATGGTATGAGATATTACACATTTACTTAGTCAAGATTGGATTTACAGGGACAAATGACAACAATAATTTGTACTTAAAGTTTGAAAAAGGTAAAGGGATATTGTTAGCTAAAATATTTATTGATGATATCATATTTGGAGGACAAGATGCTTTATGCCAAACATTTGCAAAAGAGATGCAAACTAAATTTGATATGTCTATGTTTGGAGAGATCAAATTCTTTGCTGGTTTGCAAGTATATTAGATGAAGAAAAGTATCTAAATTACACAATCTTAGTATATCAAGGAGATACTGAATTTTTTTGGTATGGAGGATTACAAACCTGTAAGTACTCCCATGGCTACTAGAAAGAAACTATCAAAGACTGATGAGACAACTGAAGTGAATCAAACCCTGTATAGATCAATAATTGGAAAATGATAATATGATGTTCATTCTAGAATAGATATTGCATTACCAGTTGGGATTGTTGCAATATTTTCTACAAATCATCAAGATAGTCATATGATGGAAGTGAAAAGGATTCTGAGATATCTGAAAGGAACAAAGGACTAAGGCTTATATCATAAGAAGAATGAGAAGTTTGAACTAAAAGTTCACACAGATGCAGATTGGGCAGGTAATGTTGATGAAAGAAAGAGTACAAGTGGTGACACATTCTTTCTAGGAAAGAGATTAGTCTCTTGGACAAGAAAGAAAAATAAATGCATTTCTCAATCTACAACAGAAGTTGAATATGTTGCAGCAACATTGAATTGTTCAAACATAGTGTGGATCGAGCAATTGTTGAAAGGTATGAAGGAATAAATAACTGAACCAGTTGCTATTTTTTGTGATAACACTAGTTCTATTAATATTTCAAAGAACCGTGTGATGCATACAAAGACTAAACATATTTCTATCAAGTATCATTACTTGAGAGAGCTCGTACAAGACAAAGAAGTAAGACTTGAATATGGAAATACAAAGGAACTCTTGGCAGATATATTTACTAAGGCATTACCCAAGGATGCTCATGACTATCTAAGAGGTAAATTAGGGGTAATTCCCCTAGCGGAGGCTAACTGAGATCACATGGAGTGGTTGCATCAAATGTATTACATAGAATATATGACATGGTCACACTTTAGGAGTTGCCTAAAGCTTTGAAGTATAAAGAAAAAGATGTTGATCAGTCAGAAGCAAGATGACAGAGGGAGAATAGAATTCAGAAATGTTTGAATAATGAAATGGTGTGTACTGAGATGGGAGGGGTGAATCAGTACCCTTAAAAATTTTCTATCAATTAACCTTTAATCCTTTAGTAATAAATTCCTTGCATTACCGACCATAGATGCTATTCTATCTTTGTGCATGTAATATCAAATCATAAACGTATTTGTATGTAATCATTCATAGAAACATTCATGAAATATAATGACATATGAAAAAAGAATTGGTAACACAGAAAACCCCTATTAGAAGGTAAAAAATACGATGGGGATGAAATCCACAAAGCTTCACTATCTGCAAAATGGAAGGTGTCAGTTAAGGCTACAAGTTTGATTACTTCTGATGATCATACCTTTTTAGGAGTAACATGTTTAGACTGGTTAAGGTCTACACTGTTAAGAGATTTAGAAACACTATTTAGTGTGCACTTGGTTAAGAGATTTACAAAAAGATTGTTAAATCCACCTTCTTAAAGGATTTATTCTATTTGCTACACTTGTTAGAATGTAGTCAAAAATACTTGTTGACCTGATAAAATGCAATCCTGAATTGCTGAGTATAGATCCTGTAAAGTTTATAATATGAAGTATCACCTATAGTGATTGATTAATACCTCTGTTTTTCTTAGTAGCCTTGAATCTTGTTCTTTATAACCAATTTCACCTTTTGTTGTCCTTCTGCATAAAAATCTCTGTCTGATCTATAGATTTCTACTACAGCTACAATCCTCTATGTCTGATTGATTTATACATCTATTTATACAATGAATTGACCTAAATAGGTTTCACGCTTAACTATGAAAACTCTATGATCAAAGGTTTACAAATTGAGCTTGATCTCCTAGTTTGCATGTTTTCAATCAGTTAGATTGATTAAAACAATTACATTTTCTTTACTTGTCCCTCACAAAATGGTTTTAAAGATAAGATTTAAAGCTAAATATAAAACTTAAGTGTTTTATCTGACGTGTAACTCAGATCCACATTTCTCAGAATTAAAGATATCTCTCAATAGACTAGTGCTCAGGTTGCTCTGTAGTGTTTCCTCAGTGATGTCTCTGTAGACATTCTACTTCTCGATTTTCTCTGTAGACTAAATTTTAGTTTACACTGTAAACTGTGTTGTCGGTGTTTAGTTATAAACTTGTTTGTCATATTCCTCTGTAAACTTGTTTGTCGGTGAAGACTGGTTTCAGTGTTCTCTTGCACTTAACATTTTTGGTGACCTATGTGAACTGCTGTGTCGGGTTGCACTATAAATATGTCTTTTGGTGATCATGTTACCAAAAATTCAAAAATTGTTTCCTTTGTATACTAATGGAAAAATATGATCATCAATATCCCCCTTTGAAATTAGTATAAAAAATTGATATGTGCAAAACTAAAATGTTTAGTATATACACCATGTGTTTTACCTTGTCAATATGACTCCCCCTATGTGTATGCCTCAGTATCATATATGTACATGTATATACACTTGCGTTTATACATATATTCCCCCCTTTCATCATTTCCCCCTTTCACCTTATCACGCCAAATCATTTCCCCTTTTATGATATCAATTCCCCCTTTTTTTATAATAATGACAAAGGTGTAATACTTACAATTTGTCAAAAATGTGGGAATGGGATTTTTGAATGTCCTCTATTTGATTTTCCCATTGTTCCTTGAGGTGCTCAAGGGTCATGATTTCAAAGGTGGCTCTTGCATGCATATCATATTCTTTCTATTACAGACATTTCTAGGGTGGAAATCAATTGTCTTTCCAAAGTCATATGTTGTTGCAGTAATGTGAGATTTGGTAGTAGTAGAGCCTGGAGCTCAGTTACCTCATCTCTGAATTTAGATTCTACCTTTAGAATCTCAAGTCTCTGTTAGTAATAACTAAGAGGGGGGGGGAGGTGAATCGGTGACCTCAAAAATTTATCCTTTAAACTTTAATCCACCAATCAATACACCTCAAATTATTAAGTCCCTACAAGATGCATGCCTTGAAATACTTTGAAATAATTAACTGTCTGTTGGTTTACCTTGCCTGTCCTTATTCTCCTTGATTATCGATAAGTAGTAAAACTTATTTACCGACACTCAGTAAATATGCAGAGTATACCAATCAATCCATAAATGCATATGTGAAATGTAAAACAATAAAGTAATAAACCATACACATATAACACATGGATTTTAACGTGGAAACCCTGTTAAGGGAAAAAAATACTGGGACCGATACCCCAAATTTTCACTCTTCTGAAGTGAGCCCTGTTAGCAGCCAACCCTGTTAAAGGTTACAAATACACTGTTAAGTGTGACCTTGTTAGAGGATTTTTATACATAGGTTTTCACTTAGTATCTGGCATCTATGCTACTATCCTTGAATCAACCTTCATCTTAGACTGTCAATAGGCTTTATGCTAATGTTACTACCATCCTTGAATAAACCTCCTTCTTAGACTGTCAATAGGATTTAGGTAAGACCAATGCTACTTTCATGAATCAACCTTTTTGGCACTCCTTGGGATGTACCTCAATATATAGAAGACGGTTAAGTCCTACTCTGTTAAGAGACTTAATGCTTCAATGGTTAAACTAAAACACAATGACCTGTTTCTAATGCAACTTGAATTGCATATTTTTAGATCTATTTAAGTACAATAACTCTCTGATCAATGTATCAATTCAATTCCTTTGTGCTCCCTGCTTTCTTCTCTGTGATGATGTGCTTCACTATTTTTTGGTGTCTGTAGAATTCATTAGCTCTCCCTTAGCTTGATTGATCATGACTGTATGAAGTTTAACCTTCACCAGTTTCTCTTCAGCATCTTCTTTCTATTCACTCGCCTTCCCTGTATCTGAAGATTGCAGAAATGAATTATTCTTGTCTCTTATATAGACATGATATTCCTTAATTCATGATTCTTGATTCTTGGCGTGAAAAATAATCTAGCCAATCTGATTTATGGCTTTAACTCCTAATTTATCTCATAGTTATCTTCTTTCCAACTGTATAAATCTTCTTTAAATCAATTACTTAACGGTGGTCAAATAAAACAAATAAAACAACCAGTTAAGTCTATCCTTAAGCTCTGCCAGCTAGATGTTTTGTCATTTTCTGATCTCTATTAATTGTCAGTCAATTCTGCAGTTCGTCGTCAGTGAAAACTACCAGTTCTGTCAATGTAACTTCAGTTAGCTTCAGGATCTCCATCCATTGGGCATCATTGGATCTTTCTCATTGGGCAACTCTATTTTCAGCTCGTCGGGCATCCTGTGATTCTGCTTCATCAGACAACACTGTCTTCTGCTCGTCGGGCATCACTATGACTTTTTTCTCTATTTTTACCGATGGTGTGCACTCCGTCGGTGTTATCTATCACTTAGTGAATACTTGAATTTTATGCATTACTGACAACATAATCATTGTTCCAACTATTTCTCTAAAGTCTATTGTATTATGTATATGACCGTACAGATTTTATCAAGTTGACATCAATGACAATACAAACCATTAACTAATTTAATGTCTTGCATCATCTTCAACTAAACATTGTCAAACATTCAATTAGTTACATGTCATCAATCTCTGCCTTTGGAATTGATGGAAACATACTATATTATCACACTATACTATTTATAATACAATATGAAATACAATTATTGAGATTCATCAAATTACCAAATAGTTTGTTTTGATAACTGATAAAAATGTCTGACCACCGGTACTCTTTGTTAGCTTAGATTTGATTCTTGTAGCTTTCTGTGTTTCTTCTTCTGATGTATTGTGTCCTTTGTTTGTGTCAATTTCTCTCTTTTGACTATTCTTCTTTTTTGATGTCGCTGACTGTTCTTTTGTTTGCAACTTTTATTCAAATTCTCTCCCTATGGATATGATCTCTCCCTGTTTGGAGTAATCTTATAATGAATAGTTTCTGATGATAATAATATGAATACATTCTCTCCATTTGACAACAATGCCAAACAAATATTTTACAAACATCTGACATTTCTGTCAAATAATTTTTTTTATCCATAATATATTCCTTGAATTTCCCTTATCCATCATCAATATAACAATATGGTCTGGTGCTCACTTATGATAGATACCTTTTTGTATATAGATGTAGCTTTGAAGTTTATCTTTTGCTTGCATCAATCATGAATGATATTCTGATAATATATGGCTGATGCAACCTTCAGTCCTTTACTGACTGGTAGACATGGGTTTGAACCCTAGTCTCTTTCTTAGGTACTGAACCGCCTCACAATAGGTGTCAAATAATCATGCTCAAGGCCTTTCTTAGGAATGGTTTATCCAATCTAAGGACTACTTCTCCCGTTATGAGGTGCATTTAAATTTTCAACCCAAGGACATATACTTGAAATGGTCAGCACAATATGTGCACTAGGTTTCTTAAGGAGTCATTCTGCTTATGCTGCAGGAAGGTAAAAATGCATAAAAGAAACCTACACTAGTGCTGCAGGAAAAGAACACATTTATCTCCTTACTGAAATGAATGCTAGAAATCACAAACTCTACTGAAACATATGATTTCAACCTAGAACATTCGTTATAACTATTCTTGCAGGTGCTGCAAGAACATTCATAAGGTACAATGTTGCAGGAAGAAATTGTAACTTCTATCTGAAATGTTGGAAATGCTAGAAATGAAATCTATTCTATTCTAACCTATTACACCTCCCAAGTGGTCCCCCTTGGTTGGCATCTGCTAATCTATTAACACAGAATGTAAACCAAGAACTACTTCATTGTATTTCAAAAACTCATTACATAAAAACAATACATGGAACTTGAAATAGATTGTTGTATAACAATTTTCTTCCAAAAACTTCTGTCTTTATCTTTTCTATCTAACCTCAAACTATCGGTCCAATCCCTATATATAGAGGATCGAACACTTATTACAAAACAAAAAAGAAACTATCTTGTTGAAAACATGTTGGAGAAGAAGATGGAAATGCAATAGCCCGCGGTGTGGGTAATAAAGCTTGGGCGACCAGTTCAACATAATAAAGTGCAGAGGGAATATAGGAACACTACATCCCCGTGTCTTGGAATAATGGCTCCATTTTTGCAGCCATGTTTCCTGGTGCTGTAATGATAACTCCGTCGTAGCTGGTCCTCAACAGTCTTCCTTGAATGTTGTCGACCACTCTCCAGCCGCTTTCTCTCCTATCAAGTTAGTTAAGATGCGGAAATATTCATGCAACAAGCTTAATCAAATTAAATATCCAGATATTAGAACATATATTTTGATGGTTTTATGAAATACTACACTATATGTATAATATTATAAAAATATGTCACAAACATCTATCCATGGTTTATCAGTTCTATCTAGACTTTATCACAAGTTTTGACTGGCTAGGCTCTCAAATGTTTTGACAAAAACTAGAACAGAGTATTTAAATTTATACAAAATAAAGGCAATAATTTGGCCTTATCATCTGCCCCTTGGTTAATGAAATGCTTGTCCTCAAGAATTGCACCTTCTGGCAATTGACCTAAAGTCACCAACTTTAGTTCTTCCTCACCTCTGGCTTTTGAAGGAGTAGTAGAACCCTCTTATTCTTTCCCAAAATTCCCTTCTATGATCTTCCTGTAGCCTGTCAAGTTTGGTAGTGTTGATATCATACAAGGGCCAAAGGAGCATGGGCGACTGCATTGTGAGCAGACACCAGAGCTCTTTCCTGATTTTCCTACCCAATGCTATGTATTTTGGTGCCCGGTGTATAGCTACTTCAAGGTTAATGGGGATATGTCATTCTGATCTTTGAATACCTCTGATAATCTACCCCATCTACTTCTGGCACCGGTTAAGGCTCTTTGGAAGACAAAATAGGACATGTTGTCATATTCTGCATACACATCTACTCTGAGTTTAAAATTTTTATCTCTAATTTCCTTTTTCACATTCCCATATGTTAGTCTGAACCAATCCCTCAGGAATACTTCTGGTTGACTTCTTTATGCTCTTAAGAGTAGGGGTTTTGTTTTCTCGAGTTCTCTGTAATTCTCCAATTGTCTATCATAGTTAGCCTCATCGTGCATCCATGACATCAGGGCCCTTAGGTGTATATCCCCTATGTAAGGTAGGGGATTCCATTCAGTCTCTGCTGGGATGATGAAATTATGCACATACAACTCACAAAGTAGGTTTTGTTGCCAAGATGGAAGTGTCTAGTATAAACCATAGAATTCCTAGGCTAATTTTAACTCTGCGTTTACATCTTTGAGGGTCATCATCAACTAAAATAAGAGGAATTTTTGTTTTAGATAGATGGTATAGACCCTAGGTGGAGGTCTACAAGCAATTACCTGGTCATTTAGTTTAAGGGCATGTTCCATTCTCTATTTCTGTCTTGCCAACTGATCTTTCAATTCTGCAATTTCCTTTCCCTGTTCTGCTATTACTTTCTGTAATTTATTTTTCTCTTCTCCATATAAAGTGGTTGTCAGCACATGCTTATTATATAACTAGAAAAGAAGCATTTGTAGAGTAATCAGACCACTATTTTCATCTTGGTTATTCTTCTTTCTTTGTTCTCTCCATAACTGCTTTAAGAATTTTATTAACCAAGTTCGCTTATAGGAAACTAAAGCATTTCTTGTGCAAGCCAGCTGGTGAGTTATAGGGGTTTCTCCCTCATGAGTTGGAACATCCTGATGACTGACTCCTGGGTCATTTTGACATACATTTGGCTCATATTCACACTCCTCTTCTAGATTTTGAGGAATCTCAGGAATCTCAGACTGGCTGGGAGAATCATCCAGAACAATATGGATAGGAGTTTCCTCAAATTATTTCAGGGAAGAGGGCTGGCTTTCAGTGGGTGCTTTAGGAGTCTACACTCTCATCCTAGAACTTCTTTTTATAGGAATTTCCTCAACTTCTACAGCCTTCTTCTTACTAACCCTTTTTGTTTTCTCTGCTGCAGGAGTAGTGGCTGCAGGAACTGACTTCATTTTCTTCTTTCTTGAGACTTGAGGGTTTCATGGTTCAACTGCAGGAACCAAAGTTTCTCCTACTAACTTCCATTTTCCTTTGGTTTGGGTGGAAATAGGTATATTGCTCATGTGAGCGGTTAAAGGCACATTTTCTTGTATATTTTCAGTTTCTACCCCTTGGTTATTTTGCTCGGCAACTGGATCAGGGGAAACTGCATTATCTTGGCTAATTTGCACATTAGGGGCAATTTGAGGCTGAAGGGTTTTATGATGGATGAACTTTGCCCATGTCATAGGGGAGGCATCCCTAAGAGATATTTCTATGATTAATTTAATCAGGGCATGGTGAGTAACAGAGTTGTCTTTCCCTTTCTGGGTTTCTTCGGCACCAATGCACAACATATTAAACAGAAAATTGGGTGCATTCATTGGGATATTATGTTGTACATAACTAAGTAGCTTAAAATGATGCGCATGTAAATTAGAGAATCACCCTTCACAGGTGAAATACCTTATAATGTGCGTAGCCAACTCCTGGTATGGTGGAGGAATGGACATCCTTTTGCATCCCTGTTTTGTGATTTCCAATGGAGGGTCTCCTGGTAGGGTGAATTGAGCCCTGGCTGACCTGGCATCATAGGCATTGGGGTAGTGTTCCCCTGCTGCTGGAAAAATAGTCACTTCCGCTATTCACTCCTCTATTGCAACAACTATCAACCCCCATACCGTCGCTTGGCCTTCATCAAATGTGTTTGCAAATTTTGTTGTGGCTTCATCATTGAACTCTGTCAAATTTAAGAAATATCCTAGCCATCCGCAGGCATTAAATCTTCTCATGGCCTCAATGTCAGCTAGTAAAATACCATGAACCACTGGTTCATACCGCTACAATTGGCCCCCCATTGTTACCAAATTCAACCTCTGCTCCATTTAACCTCTGCTCACCTTCTTTTCTTTTGAATTTCAGACTACTTCTTGTAAACCCATAGACCCTCTTTCACATTCTTCTGGTATTCTTGATATGAACAATAATAATGTACTTTAACAGAATGAATCATAGATACTCATGCGAGCGAGAGTTATGTCATAGTTTTAATACTGGGTCACATCTAGTCTAACAGGTAGGGGTTTATTTGGAATAAAGGTATGACATTTGACACTTGTGTGATGTGGCAACTGGATTTTAATTAAGACAATGCCAAAGTACAAATTTGAGGATCTTAACAAGTAAATGGAAATGACATTTTTGGAAATTGGCACACTTCCCTGCCCCCCACAAAATATTGAAAAGTGTCCTCACTTGTTAGACTTGGCAGAAGGTACATAACTGGATTAAGGCGGAAACAATACATTTATTGCAGTATTCGATATAACCAACTAAATACATGCGCTAAAAATGGAAATAAATTTGAAAAGCTCATACCTATGAATTGATCATCACACATGCTAGGAAAGATTGGCGAGAGTGGAATGACGGTGTCGGCAGTCGGCATACGTCAGCACACGATCTTTTATTGAAAGCATAGAAATATGATGACGTGGAAGGTGGGTGGATGGAAGATTAAGAAATGAAGTGGGTTGAAAAAGAAGAATGTAGAAAGTGAATGGAGAATTTTAACTTTATGTAAACATAAAGTTTTTATTATGGTTATTCTTTGAAGGAATTCTTATTGAAGTGCTACAGCAAGAAGGTTGACACCCTCTGCTATAGGAAGTGTTACCAGTTGATCCTTTAAAACTGGCTGGTTGAATTGCTACAGGAAGCCTTCTTTCGTCTATGGCTGGTGATACAACTTTAGTCTATGTCCATTGACGAGTAGCTTGAAATGTACAAGGTCAATTGTGGTCAACCAGACTGCTCCATTTGTAAATACATGGCTTATTTCATATGGACCCAGCCATCGTGTCTGCAGCTTGCCTGGTATCTCCTGGAATCTGGAATCATATAACAATGCCCAATCTCCAACTTTGAATTGCTTACTCTTAATATGGGTATCATGCCACTATTTTCTTTACTTTTGGACAATTTATGTGCACTGCAGGGCAGACTTGCGCATTTCATCTAGAGAATTGAGATGCAGCAAGCGCTCTCTTTGTGTTGCAGGAAGATCAATATTTAACTCCAACACTGTTCTTAATGTTTTGTGTTCAAACTCAATTGGTAGCATTACTATTTTTCCATATAACAGTTCAAATGGAGTGAACCTTGTGGTGGTCTTCCATGTCATTCTATACACCCTGACGGCTTCTGATAGTTTGCTGCTCCAATCTCGGCAATGCAAATGAACTGTCTTTGTTAAGATTGCTTCTATGTCCCGATTTGTAACTTCTACTTGTCCATTAGCTTGAGGGTGATAGGGGATTTATTTCCGATGTCTGATATTATATTCCTTCATGAGCTCTATTATCAGATTGGAGGTGAATTGTGTACCTTGATCAATAACAAGTTCTCTTGGCACGCCATATCTAGTAAAAATTTCTTCATATAGAAATTCAGCAACTTTATGATCTTTGACATGCTTCATTACTCTGACTTCGACCCATTTGGTTAGGTAATCTATGCATACCAGAATGTATGACTTCCGATTGGATGGAGGGTCTATTGGGCCAATAAAGTCTATGCCCCATTTATCAAATGGTGTTACCACCACCTGTGGGTTTAAGGGCATTTCATCTGATCTTGTTGGTCGGCCCATTCTTTGACATTTGTCACATTTCCTTGTATAACTTGCTGCATCTTTGTGAAGTGTAGGCCAATAGTAGTCAGTTGTCAAAATCTTCCGTGTTGTTCTTTTTTCTACAAAGTTCCCTCTACATGGTTCATTATGACATGCATGAAGAATGTCATATGTCTCATCTTCTCTCACACATCTCCTCATGACTTGGTCGAGTCTAGTGTAAAATAATGTGCTATCAATCTAGGAGAAATGGAAGCTTTTCTCTACAAGCAACTTCTTATCCTTATAAGACAAATGTGTTGGCATTTTATTAGCTGCTAGGTAATTAGCTATATCTACATACCATGGATTCTGGAAAACAATATGAAACAAATGTTCATCTGAAAATGCATCATCTATCAAAGTGGTATCTTCTTCAACATGATGAATTCTTGATAGATTATCAGCTACCACGTTTGCTTTCCCTGGCTTGTCAATGATTGTTATATCAAATTTTTGCAAAAGAAGGAGCCATCTTGCTAACCTACCTGTGATGGCAGGTTTGTTCATGAGATACTTAATTGCTGCATGGTCAGTATGAAAAAAGATAGGATAACCAGTCACATAATGGCAGAATTTGTTCAGAGCATAAACTACTACTAACAATTCTTTTTCAGTCACTATATAGTTTAACTCTGGTCCTTGTAGACTCTTACTGATATAATAGATTGCATTTTCAAGGTTTTTAGTCTTTTGTCCTAAGACAACACCTACAACATAGTCTGAAGCATCTGTATGAATGTGAAACAGCAAAGTCCAATCTGGACCCCTAAGTACTGGTGCAGTTGTCAAAAGTGACTTGAGCTACAGGAAGGACTCATCACATTCTTTTGTCCAAGCAAATTCAACTTTTTTGGTAAGTAATTTATACATAGGACTAGCTTTTTGACTAAAGTTATGGATAAACCTCCTATAATAGCTAGCGTGACCTAGGAAAGATCTAACTTCTTTTTTCTTAGTAGGAATAGGGAGTGTGAGAATTACCTCTATCTTCGCAGGGTCTACCTGGATTCCAGCTTCAGAGATAAAATGTCCCAACACCACTCCTTCCTGCATCATCAGAAAGCATGTTTCACTATTGAGAGATAGGTTATGTTCCTCGCATCTGATTAATACTTTCTCCAATTTCTTCAGAGCTTCCTCAAATGTCACACCAAATGTAGTGAATTCGTCCATGTAGATTTCCATGCAATCATGGGATATATCAACGAAGATGCTGATCACAGCTCTCTAAAAGGTAGCAGGTGCATTGCATAATCCAAATAGTAACACTGAATAGGCATATGTACCCCAAGGGCATGTGAATGTTGTCTTTTCTTGATCTTCGGGGGAAATGCTTATTTGATTGTAACCACTGTATCCATCCAGAAAGGAAAAATATTTCTTTCCAGCCAAATTATCCAAGACCTGGTCAATAAAAGGTAAAGGAAAGTGGTCCTTCTTTGTAGCATTATTTAATTCTCTGTAATCCACACATATCTACCACTTACCTCCTTTCTTAGGTATAATTACCAATGGTGATACCCACTTGCTGTCAAAGATTGGATAGATGAATCCAGCATCCAACAACTTCTGCAACTCAATTTTAACTATTTCTCTTAGTGCTGGATTTATTCTCCTCTATGGTTGATGAAGTGGAAAGCTTCCATCATTGATGTAGATTCTGTGGGTACAAACTTTTGGATTGAGTCCTTCCATATCTCCGTAATCCCATGCAAAGGATTTTTCATGCTGACTGAGGAGCTTGGTTAACAATGCCAACTGTGATTGAGACAGCTTGTTATTTACATGCAGGTTACGTCCAGAGGATAGTTCTACTGTTGTTTTTAGCTCTGCCATTAACACTTCGGGCACTGGACTTCTAGCTATTTCACTTGCCAGTAATTGATCAATCATTTTAGGGTTTACTAGAGACATATAGTCCTCATAAGTACATAGCTGTAAAATATAACTTTTTGAAACATCTTTAGCCACAATACCTTCATTGGTAAGAATGCTCTGTATCACATCATCTTCCTCTTGCATCTTTAGAAAAGATTTCCTATGAAACATCATGAGCTGGGCTACTAAATTCAGCTCCTCCTCCTCTTCTCCTAAGTCTGGCCAAATAGATTCTCCCAAGTCTGGCTAGGGTTGGGCAGGAGGATATAGGGCTAGCTTCCTTATGGCTTGAACATTTGAAATTGTCATACTGCCTAATCTGCAATTAATTTTGGTATCAGTGGTGGCTAACCAGGGTCTTCTCAAGATTATAGGATAGCCAGCAAAGTTTACTTTTGGTGATAGGATAAGAAAATCAGCAGGATACTCCCATGAATCTAAGGTTACTATCACATCTTCTATGAGACCCTCTGGAGTAACAGTTGAACTATCAGCAATTTGTAACACAGTGGTTGTTGTTCTTAAGCCTTCTATGCTTAGCCTATGCGTTGTATCTTTAGTCATCACATTTATTGCTTCTCCCAAATCAACTAGAGCATTTTTCACTGTCTGTCCATTTATTATCAGGTCGACTACTGGACTGCTAGGATTTGAATACTTTGGTATTACCACCTTTCCTAATATGATATCTGCTAATTTCCCTACATGTACTATTTGAGGGTCTTTCTTCTTCCGTCTTGGCTTTTTAAGGCATGCTTCCTTAATAGCCTTTCCATAAAGAGGTATATCTTTGATAGCTTGGAACAGAGGGATTTGAATGTTCATATTTTTTAGCTGCTCAATAATATCAAATGTTTCTTCCTCTTGAGGTATAGGTTTTTCTTTGTTTAGCCTATGTGGAAAGGGTGGATTTGAAGTGTGAACAGTAGTTCTTCTGGGGATATCAGTCGACTGGCTGGTATTTGGCAGTGTGGCTTCTGGAAGTAATTTTGTAGGAGTGTCTACAACTTCTGTGATAATAGGATATTCAGGTGCGAGCAGTGTGGTACCGAACCTCAAATGGATATCAGCTATTTCTACTGAATAAGTAGGGTACTACTAGGTGTCAGTAGTGTATGTTTTCTACTGCTGCTGTTTGTTATTTGGATTTGGCTATCGTTGAGAAGGCAATTGGGTTGGCTTTGGATTAGCATTAGTTGCTGCAGGAGGTGGCATTATTGCAGGTGGTTGCACTGGAGGTGGTAGTTGTGGGCAGACAAAATTTTGGTTAGGCCACTATGGAGGCCCCCTCCATTGATTAGTTTGTTGCCAATTTCCTTGTGGTGGTTGCCATTGATTCTGCTGATTAGGCCACTGGTTATTTTGTGGGTTTTTCCATTGGTTGTTTTGCTGATTTTGCCACTGGTTATTCTGCTGGTTTTGCCATTGGTTATTTTTCTAGTTAGGCCATTGGTTATTCTGCTAGTTTGGCCATCGGTTATTTTGCTGGTTAGGCCATTGGTTATTCTGCTGGTTTGGCCATTGGTTATTTTGCTGGTTAGGCCATTGAGGTTGAGAGTACTGAGGAGTGTTCTGATAATTTGGTTTTGCCACTGATTATTGTTAAAATTTGAAAATTGTAGAGGATCTTGTGGCATACCTTATCGTGAAGCCCATGGTCAATGTTGAGAAATGAAGAACACTTGATCATTGTCTCCTTCTATCTTCATGTAGTCAGTTGGCAAATGTTGATTTTCCAGGTTTGCTACCAGCTTACACCCACTGTCTTTCTTCTGTTTGTAGTAGTGTGGACAGTACTCAGCTAATTGTGATTTAGCTTCTACATGCTTCTTCTTGGCAGTCATTGTGTCAAGATGTGTAGCTACATCATTTATAATATCTTGCTTGAAATCTGTGAGAAAATTAGATATCTCTAGCTTTGAAATGCCTAAACTAATCCCTTTTGTGACTGTGGGCCGGTATCCTCTGCCTTTCTTCATAGTTGACCTTGAGTAGTTTTAACAGATTTTCTTGAGGTCATCCCAAGAGGATTGGGATATGTTTCCACCAGCCATCAAGTCTAATGCTTCCAGACAGTTGTCATTTACCCCCCTCAAGAAAACTAGTTTTTGTGAATCCTCTGTCAGTACATGCTGGGGATTCTTCTGCATTGTGTACAAAAAATGTGAAACATAGTCCTCCAATGTTTCATCTTCCTTTTGAGACATCCTAAAGATATCATCTCATTTTGGGTCACTGCCTTTGCAATAATCTTTATATTTCTGTAGAAACAACGCCTACATTTCATCCCAGGTTCCTGCTGCATTGGCTCCTAAGCCCATGAACCATCATAAGGCTGACTCTTTTAGTGTTGCAGGAAACAACTTGAGCTTATGGGCATCAGTATTATAGTCGAAGCTTCAATAGAGTATGACAAACTCAAACAAGAAAGTGTTAGGATCCTCTATTATAAGACCATAAAACTTCAAAAGAGCAGTTGTGGGTATATTCTTGAGATTAGCATTGTTTATAAGGCTTGGGAGAGGAAATGGGAAAGTAGGGTGTGCCATTATTGGAGGTATTTGATTATGGGGTTACTGCTGGAAATGAGCATTAGCTACTAGATTGTTAACAATAGGTGGATTTGGACCAGAACTATCTAGAAAGCTGGCCAATATTTCTGTAAAAGGTTGGAAGCCGCTTATATCAAGTGGTTCTGCTCTGGAGGAAGATGTTGTAGGAAAGTTGAGGCTTGCATCTTCAAAGGGTAACTCAACTTCTTCAACTTCCTTGTTCAAATTAGCAGACTCTGTTGGGATAAATCTGCCATATTCATCTCGTCGCCTTTCTCTTCGATGCATGCAATTGAATTCTTCATGCTTGTGAAGCAATTTTTAGGGATACAAATCTTAAAAATAATCTAGGAATGAAAAAAAATGACTCTAAAATGTTCCTAGCTTGACACCATCCCCAGCAGCGGCACCAAAAATGAACCGCCTCACAATAGGTGTGGAATAATCATGCTCAAGGCCTTTCTTAGGAATGGTTTATTCAATCTAAGGACTACTTTTCCCATTATGAGGTGCATTTAACTTGTCAACCCAGGGACGTATACTTGAAATGGTTGACACGATATGTGCACTAGGTTTCTTAAGGAGTCATTCTGCTTATGCTGCAGGAAGGTAAAAATGCATAAAAGAAACCTACACTAGTGCTGCAGGAAAATAACACATTTATCTCCTTACTGAAATGAATGCTAGAAATTGCAAACTCTACTGACACCTATGATTTCAACCTAGAAAATCTATTATAACTATTTTTGCAGGTGTTGTAGGAACATTCATAAGGTACAATGCTGCAGGAAGAAATTGTAACTTCTATCTGAAATACTGGAAATGAAATCTATTCTATTCTAACCTATTCCACCTCCCAAATGGGCCCCCTTGGTTGGTTTCTGCTAATCTATTAACACAGAATGTAAACCAAGAACTACTTCATTGTATTTCAAAAACTCATTACATAGAAACAATACATGAAACTTGAAATAGATTGTTGTATAACAATTTTCTTCCAAAAACTTCTGTCTCTATATTTTCTAGCTAACCTCAAACTATCGGTCCAATCCCTATATATAGAGGATCGAACACTTATTACAAAATAGAAAAGAAACTATATTGCTGAAAACATGCCAGAGAAGAAGATGGAAATGCAACAGCCCGCGGTGTGGGTAATAAAGCTCGGGCGACCAGTTCAACATAATAAAGTACAGAGGGAATATAGGTACACTACATCCCCACATCTTGAAATAATGGCTCCATTGTTGCAGCCATGTTTCCTGGTGCTGTAATTATAACTCCACCGTAGCTGGTCCTCAACAGTCTTCCTTGAATGCTGTCGACCACTCTCCAACTGCTTTCTCTCCTGTCAAGTTAGTTAAGATGTGGAAATATTCATGCAACAAGATTAATCAAATTAAATATCCAGATATTAGAACATATATTCTGATGATTTTATGAAATACTGCACTATATGTATAATATTAGAAAAATATGTCACAAATATCTACCCATGGTTTATCAGTTCTATCTGGACTTTAACACAAGTTTTGACTGGCTAGGCTCTCAAATGTTTTGACAAAAACTAGAACAAAGTATTTAAATTTATACAAAATAAAGGCAATAATTTGGCCTAATTAGGTACTCAAATGTATCCTTGGGCAGTGGCTTGGTGAAGATATCAGCCAATTGTTCTTTTGATTGCACATATTCAAGTATCACCTCTTTTTATTGAACTTGTTCTCTTAAGTAATGATACTTGATGGTAATGTGTTTAGTCTTTGCATGCATGACCGGATTCTTGGAAATGTTTATTACACTGGTGTTATCACAATAGATAATCACTGGTTCTATGATCTTCATATGCATACCTTCCAACAACTGTTTGATCCATGCAATATTTGAGTAGTTTGCTATAGCAACAACATATTCTGCTTCTGCAGTAGACTAAGAGATGCATCCTTTCTTCTTGCTAATCCATGTGACAAGTCTGTCACCCATAAAGAATGCTCCTCCAGTTGTGCTCTTTTGGTCATCAAGATTTCTAGCCCAATCAGCATCATTAAACACCTCAAGTTCAAATTTGCCTTCTCTTCTATACCATAAGCCAAATTCCTCAGTATTCTTTAGATATCTTAGAATTCTTTTCACAGCAGTTATATGTGATTCCCTGGGGTTAGCAAAAAATCTAGCAACAATTC
>MU224540.1:7908594-7952482 GCA_018584345.1 Thuja plicata | reverse complement strand
GAGAAAAATAGCCATACACCAAAAGAATTTCATAATGAAAATGCAAGAAGTGTTTTTGTATTTATAAATGCAAATTGTAATCTAAGATGTAAATCTAACACCAAAGAGAAGGAGTTGTCTATTGCGGTTTCACCAAAATGTAAAGTGGTGGAAAAGGAGGCAAGGAGATTATTTGTTAATTGTTGTTTGATTTAATTAAAGTGTGTTAAATTCCTTAACCCCAATTTACACTTAATTGAATTGTATTGATTGTATATTGCAATTGTGATTAGGGAGAATATAAGATGCTCCTTTTCTATCCTCAAATGCACAAATGGAAGATCCAATTCGATCAACCCAAAAGAAGGGTTAATGCACATATGAATCAACTATTCGGAAAGAGAACAAAGAAGGGGATCTTAAATTCTGTTAATTGATTAAATGAATATGTTTAATTATAGTTATTGAAAAGGATAGGAAGAAGGACCAACCTTAAAAAATTCTAGATCAAAGAATGTTGTTTTCTGAGGTCTGTAGATTGTTTCTGGAAAAGCTGACAGATGATCCCAAACCGGAATGTAGAGATGAACAAAACCCATACATATTTTCTCGATTTGATGCCATCTTATGAAAAAGGTCAACCTTGGCCCATAAATGTCAACCCTGACCCAATAATGTTGACCCTAACCTACACATGTCTGACAAATAATTTGTTCATGCCATTCGAAAGAAAGCCGAAAAGGGTATCCAAATCTGTGTCCAAATCCGTAGTCCCGAACCTGTACCTACAAGAAAAGAGGATTGTTTGTTGTGGGGGAGGGTTTTGCCTTAGTCAAACCCCGATTTAGGAATTAACCTTGAAATCAATAAAGTATAGAATGCTAGCAAGTAGTAGAATTGAATCTAACAATGAAGCTATGATATTCAATATATATGCAATTGAAATTCAAATGTATGAAAGTATGTAAGTATGAAAGCATGGGATTTAGAAACCATAAACCTCCATGATTGTATGCTTGAAATCCGATTTGAAGAGATGATGAAAGAGTCTTAAGGATTTCACAAAGGATCTTGAAGGAAGATCACACCACCATGATGGCTAGATCTAGGGTTTGAATGATGAATCTTGAATATTTGCACCTAATCCCTTCAAATACTTGAAAGCTTGAATCCTTAATCTTCAATGGAGAACTTGAATTATTGAGAGGAAGACTTGAACACCTTGAGAGCTTGAAAACATGTATAATAATGGATGTTTGAATGTCCTTTGAATGCTTATTTGCCTTGGCACTTGTTACTTGATAATGGTCTCTGTTAGAGCTAGAAAATGAGAGGAGAAGGCTCCCTTTTATATGAAACTAGGGCACAATCTTCTAAGGAGGCCAACATAGGATAATTAAATTCCCATTAAAGCCTTTACCCCTAGGAGAGGACCTATATTAAATATAATTTAGGAATCAACGTGGGAAAATTGAATTTTGGATGACCCCCAGCACCCGACAAGCTTCCAGATTTGAAAGGGGGACCCTGGTCAGGGTCGAGATCAACACTGACCTACGGGGATAGAACCCCTGGAAAATATGCCAGGTGGAGTAGAAGGTGCCCGAAGAGGCCCAATTAGGGTCCTGAACAGGCACAGAAGTAGAGGATGATGTAGAAACAGAAGGATGATATGATGGAGGTCAAAAACATCCCCTAAGGAGGGCTAAACATTCTTAACATGGAAGTGATTCCATTTTAAGATGATACATTTACCACATGTTGTGTAACTTTTCCATGTGTTGTAATCCCAAACATATGAGTTACTAACTCTTTTCGGTTGATAAGCATTTTCTTGTTCTTTTGGCTTCCATGCTTGCTTTTTCTTTTGCATTCAAGAGATGTGTGCCCATGCATTTTGCAAGTAGAACAATATTTTTCCATGTAGGTTTCCTTCTTTGGTTGTTTCACCTTAATTATATCTGCATTCATGTGCTTTGTGTCCTTTCTTGTTACAATTATAACAATTTCCTATGAATGTAGATGCAGATTTAGGAATACCTTTAATTTTTCTTCTGCAAACATTTGATGTGTGGCCTAGTTTTCCACAGTAATTGCAAGACTGCTTCCTTGGTCTTGGATTTGTGTAGACATCTTTTTGATCAGCTTGGTATGATGATTCTCCATTCTTGGTATATCCTAGAATGGTATTGTTGTTGACACTTCTTTGTCCATCCAGAAAATCATCCATTCTTTTTGTGCTTTCTTCAGATTTCTTGCTCATATCATTGTGTTGTTACTGAATCCTTACTTCATGCTTTAGTTTTTCATTTTATTCTCTTAGCTCACCAATAGCTTCCAATTTCCCATTGAGTTATATGTTCACTTGGTTTGCCTCCTGACTCATAAAAACAATTTGATTGGTGATCTCATGATGACGTTCAGTAAGTCTTTGTATTTCTATCTCTCTCTCTCTTGTAGATTTTCAGCGATCTTCCTCCTATCATCAATAGCTAGTGTTCTTTCTTGTTCATCTTGTCTATCATTATTCATAACCTCAATCATCATTACCATCTATGTCTCTTGACCTATTTGCGGTGATTTAACTTGTCCAACTAGATGTTGATTGATTTCATTCAGACTTGTAATGCTTCCTTCTGATGTGTCTAATGTATTGCTAGATGTAGATCTTGTTGACTCAAACAAATCAGGTATCTCTTCTTCATGATAGTCTGTTTCATTATAGAGAGATTCCATAACCTTTCTTTCATCCAATAGCTCTCTCATCTTGATTCTAGCTTCTTTATATTTCTCATAAAAGATCTGTATCTGCAATTTCTGATTCTCAATATTCTTGTCTAGCTTATACCTTTCTATTGTATGATCTTTTCTCTCAAGTGATTTAAACTTTTCCAAATAAGAGATCTAGCTCTGCTACCAATTGTTGGAATAATGGAATGGTGTGTACTGAGAGGGGAGGGGTGAATCATTACCCTTAAAACGTTTCTATCAATTAACCTTTAATCCTTTAGTAATCAATTCCTTGCATTACCGACCATAGATACTATTCTATCTTTGTGCATGTAATATCAAATCATAAACTTAATTGTATGTAATCATTCATAGAAACATTCATGAAATGTAATGACATATGAAACAAGAATTGGTAATGTAGAAAACCCTTGTTATAAGGTAAAAACTATGGTGGGGATGAAACCCACAAAGCTTCACTATCTGTAGAATGGAAGGTGCCGGTTAAGGATAAAAGTTTGATCACTTTTGATGATCTTACCCTGTCAGGAGTAACATTTTTAGACTGGTTAAGGTCTACTTTGTTAAGATATTTAGCAACATTGTTTAGTGTGCACTCGGTTAAGAGATTTATAAAAAGATTGTTAAATCCACCTTCTTAAAGGATTTCTTCTATTGGCTACACTTGTTAGAATGCAGTAAAAAATACTTGTTGACCTGATAAAATGCAATCCTGAATTGCTGAGTACAGATCCTGTAAAGTTTACAATATGAAGTATCACCTATAGTGATTGATTAATACCTTTGTCCTATTCGGTAGCCTTGAATCTTGTTCTTTATAACAGATTTCACATTTTTCTATCCTTCTGCATAAAACTCTTTGTTTGATCTATAGATGTATGTTGCGGCTGCAATCCTCTATGTTTGATTGATTTCTACATCTATTTATACAATGAGTTGACCAAAATCGGTTTCACGTTTAACTATGAAAACTCTATGATCAAAGGTTTACAACTTGACCTGATCTCCTAGTTTGCATGTTTTCAATCAGTTAGACTGATTAAAACAATTACATTTTCTTTACTTTTCCCTCAAGAAATGGTTTTAAAGATAATATTTAAAGCTAAATATAAAAATTTCGTGTTTTATCTAACGTGTAACTTAGATCCAAATTTCTTTGAATTAAAGCTGTCTCTCGGTAGACTGGTGCTCAGTTTTCTCTCTATTCTTTCCTCAGTGATATCTCTATAGATATTATGCTTCTTGGTTTACTCTGTAGACTGACTTTTAGTTTACACTATAAACTGTGTTGTTTGTGTTCACTTATAAACTTGTCTGTCGGGTTCCTCTATCAACTTGTCTTTCGGTGAAGAATGGTTTCAGTGTTCTCTTGCACTTAACATTTTCGGTGACCTCTGTGAACTGATGTGTTGGGTTGCACCATAAACCTGTCTTTCGGTGATCATGTTACCGACAATTCAAAAACTATTTCCTTTGTATACTAATGGAAAAATATGATCATCAAGAAACCTAACTCAGAAATATCTACATGATGAAGATGTATGTCTTTGGCATTGTTTTCAAAGAGGGAGAATAAGACATGAAAACATTGAGGGAGATATATTATGAGAGTTACATAGAGAGAAATCTATCCAAGAGGGAGAAATTTTTGTATTGGAAAGAATCAGAATGAAGCTAAGGACATTAATGAAAATTTGTTTACAGAGAACATATTTTTGGATTGTTTGGCAACCTTGCATATATTGTTTGTTTGCATGTGTTTTCCATCAATTCCAAAGAGGGAGATTGTTGGAAACTAATATTGAAATAATTGTTATATTGCCATTGATGTCAAACCTTAACTGGTAATATAATTGCTATCTTAGAAAGTGCCATATCAATTGATTGATGAAGAAGATTTGAAAAGAAGAGATAAAAAGAAGAACTGGTGAAATGGTTGAGTTATGTGGAACTACAATGGGTACTTGATGAGATTGCACCTTGACAAGGTAATATATTGTTTATCTTAATCCCAAGTGAAGTTTGGATGACTACAAGATTATTCTTGATTGAGTAACATAGTACAATATTAAGGAACTTATGTATGTGCTAAGTGATGAGTGTGTTGACCGAGCACCAGTACATGCCGAGAAAATTTAGTGTCAACCGAGCATCAGTATTTATCGAGCGTCATTATTTACTGATTTATCTAGTGATGACCAAGCAGAAGAACACAATGATGACTGAGAGATAGTATTTTGACAGTTTGATTAATATTTGAGATCCTAGCTGACATAGTTTATTTCTTGGGATATGTGAAGCGTATTTAAGATAAGGATGATCATTGTGGAGAATCAAATGAGCTATTAATATTTGTTTAACCATTTTATGTATGGATTCAAGAAGGAGTTTTGAGGTGTATTCTACAATGTAGATGGAAATGAAATGTTGGAAGGATTCGTTGGATCTGACCAAACCCTAAGATCTACAGTGATGATTAGGCAGAAAATTATCAAGCTATCTGATCAGAGAGGTATAAGATTAACCTAATTGTAGGTTATGTAAGTGTGTGGCAGAGGTTAATTTAGTTGATTGGCAAATCTAAGAATAAGAAAGAGAAGGATGAAGAGAGCAGTATAGGACTGCACAGTGGTGACTGCTTGAAGGATTTTTTAGTAGATCTGAGTGATAGAAATGAAAATGGAGGCCAGTCAGTGAATTAGCATTTTGAGCTATAATTGGATCTGTATTTTCAAAGTGATTTGTATGTTTCAGATCGCAATTTGATGTTACTTTCTAACCATTGTATCAGTTGAAAAATCCTTTTAAACAAGGTTCACCTAGTTCAGTCATATTATAAATCCTTTAATCAAGGTGACATTCTAATAGAATGGTCTAAGCCCTCTAACAAGGCTCACTTTTAAGAGGTTGATTAAATCCTTTAACTGGGTCACATTTAACAGTGTGTATTGTAACCTTTAACAGGGTTGGCTCCTCATAGAGCTCACTTCAAAAGAGTGAAAAATTGGTAGCATGTTACTGGTGTTTTTTCCCATATTGGGTTTCCATGTTGAATCCTAGTGTCATATTTGTGTGAATAATATTTGATGTATTATACTGTTAAGAGTTGTATATTCTTCAAGTTGATTACATTAGGACAGTGAACTGTAAGTTTATGTTATTGATTATATTCTATAGAGACCGTGTGGATTACTGAGTGGATTTGAGTTGGTTAAAGTGTTTGAAAGTTCAATTGGTATATTTGGAACTAAGATGACTGATTCACCCCCCTCTCATTTATTCTAAATCATTCTAACAACTATTAGGTTGCATTATGTCTTTTTTGTTAGATTATCTATTTTTGATGGTAAGGACAATAGTTTTGTTTTTTCTGATGGCCAAACATTTTTTGTTATTTTTCAGGGGCTCCTTTTGGCCTATGTTTGTTTTGGTTAAGGATTGGTACTAGTTTTGGGGTCGTTCTCACCCCTATTGAAGCTTGGACTTGTCTACTATTTTGGAGGAATGAAAGATTCTTCTCCTTGTTTCTAGGTTTATCCCAATGGGGTTCCTATGCAGGTGGAGTCTACCCCTATTGAGGTGGGGTGTGTTTAGATGGCTATGGAGAGGTTTGGCCCATTATGTTTATTTATTTCTCTTTTGTGGTTCCTATAGAGGTGGTAGTGTCCCCTATAGAGGCAAAGACTTTCTTTGTGAAAGAGGTCGATCATAACCTTATATGGTCATCTCTTTTCTATGACTTCTTAGATGTGAGATGGAATCAAGGTAGGATATCCTATATGAAAGTCTCTTGTTTTTCTACTCCTATTGAGGTGTGATCCTTTTCTGTTGAGGTGGAGAGGAGTTTTGCAGAAGGGGGGTTTAATTCCTGGTGGATCGATGTCATTATGTACCATAGGATGGTCTTGGGAACCTTTTTAAAACCTAATGTGAAGGTTTGGGGAGCCTTTCAAAAACCCCTTGTAAGTTTTCCCCACTTTTTGGGTTGTTTGGTAATTATTTATGGTTCTTCTAGTAGTCTTCTAACTATGTGTTTTTAATGACCTTTTTGGATTGTGCATTGTAAATGACTAGTCATGGCCCATTGTTCTGTAAGAAATCTTTTGGCTAAGTGTTGTTAATATTCAGTTTGGCCTGTGTGCAATAAGTGGCCAATTTTGGCCTTCTTTGTGGCCTTTTCTTGGGCCTTTGTTCCTAGGTTAGAGCACCCCTATTTTGGTCTTGGCCTTAATAAAAAACCAAAACTGGCCCCAAGGATATTCCAAAATAATCTCTACATGTTGCATGTCCATCTAGGTGCTCCTAGATGCAACATTACATAATAAATAAAATACTACAATAATGAACATTGTTATGCAAGGTGTAAAACAATTATTTTCCAACATATTTTTTCTAGTCTATTTTATCTTTTTGATTCCATTAATAATGCTTTTCCCCTTCATTTATTTGCATATTGCCTATCCATCTACATGTGCTTTTCATTGTTAGGTTTTGATCGTTGATTATAGTCAACCCTTATCCACATGTCAATCTACTCTTACATCAAGAAATTTAATGTGTTTTCATGAGTAGTAGTTGTAGACATTGGAATCATATTTACATGAATTTCCATAAAATCATCTCATTCTAACATTTAAATAAATTACCAATAACAAATCGTTTAAAATAATTTATTGTGTATTAAATGTAATTACAATGAAGTAATAACATTAGGGTAATTAATTTAACAAATTTGCTAATGTCAAGTGCATTAAAATTCTAATATGTGATGATATTACATAAATAAGTACATACATATGATTTAAATACCTATGTTTTACCCCTTTTTGAATTAGAATTGCAACTAGAAGAAACAATGACATTAAAGAAACTAGATATGGAAGATGTCGATATTGATGAGATAAAATGCCCCAAGCATCAAAGTTTAAAAGCTAATTAGCTAGATTGACTAAATTGATTAATTGATTTGATGATTTAATTCAAATGATACTCTGATAATTTTATATATTTTTGAATCAAAATGTTGAATTGATTTTTAAGATTGGATTAGAGGATGAGTCAATGATTTAACCTTGAGAGGATGATTAGGTTGGATGATTGGAGGATTTGTCTTTTCTTGCAACCAATTGATCCAAGTGTCATAATAGGCCTAAGGTAGTTTTTAGGAAACTTTAGTTTCTAATTTTATGTAATAAGGCCTAGAAGATGCAAAACTTGCATAAAGTTGCACAAGTTGTCAAAAGTTGTCAAGTGCAAAATAAAGCAAAAAAAAGTTGTCAAGTGGCAGTTTGAAGGACTTGGATAAGTTTGGATCAGTTGTAACTAATCATCCAAGTTTATAAGGATGTATTGGGAACAATTATAGTGGGTGGAGGTGGTAGTTGGAGTTTGGAAAAGTTTGAAAAGGAAAAGACAATGAAATACACTGTAATATTATGTAACCGTCTATGTCTTTTATGTTTCAATCATTCCACTTTTGTAAATATGGATTGAGTATGATTGGAAAGTATTTAAATGGATTCTATTTTGAGTCTTCTATCTTAGGAAATATATTGAACACCTTTTCATTAACTAGGAAGGAAGATATTGCAAATTGTTAAAAACAGGTCTGTCACGGGCTAAGGTAACCAGTGATCATTGAAAATTACATTAATTTCATTTTTACGGTGAATAGGGCTATAAAGTGGTGAAATATTTTTTTTAATATATATTTTCATATTTCTAATTCATAGATGTTGGTGATAAATTTTTCACACATTTCCATGATGCCCTAGGTTTGATTTTTTTTTTTTAGTCTCAATGTGGCCGAGCAATGAAGAAAACCTGATTTTGTTGTCTTAATGGATATACACCTTATATAAACTGGTGTGAAAGGGTCTATAAATGTTTTTCATACATTATTAAATTTTTTTGAAGCATTGGTAAGGTTAGGAAAACCTTGAATATAGTTTTCCACCAAATCTTTTGGAAAGTGCCTCAAGTGAGGGTTTTGTAACTTGATGTATAAAGGGGTGTTTCTGATCTTGGATTTTGTTGTTTTGGGTCATTTGGAACTTGAGAAGGAGGGTTGAGAACAATTTAGGGTTTGATATGAAGTTTCATTATTAATTCCTTTGGAAAGGTGGCCTAATTAGCCTTAAAAATCAGCAATTAGTCCATTTTTTAAAGGTATGTTGCAAGAAAATCTGTATTCATTTTGAGGTATGTTTTAGGAAGCCATAAAGGTTATTTGGAATTCTATTTGGTTATTTGGTTTATGGGTTTGGGCTGATTATAGGAAGTTGTGATCAATTTTTTCACTCTCAAGGGCTAATTGACTATAGGCCTAATTTTGGGAAGGATAAAAAAGTTAGTGAAGTACAAAGTTTTGAGGGCCATCTAGGGTATACAAATGGAGTATTTTATTGTTACAATATTTTCTTGAAGCAAGCTGAGTCTTGTGAGTTGTAAAGCCCTCATTTTCTGATTGCAACCTATAGCGCATGTAGTTCTTGTGAATGGAGTCATGGTGTTGGGAAGTTTAGAAACAAACCAAATCTAAGTCTTTATTTATGTTGAGATATTGAAGAGTTTGATTGGGTTATTGCACCCATTATTGTGAAATATGCTTGATTGGCATTGATAAGCTTGCAAGTTGTTGAGGGTGAGCCTCGCCTCTATGTCAAATTGGTATTAAAGCTAGAATACTATAGAAAAGGAAGTTGTGTGGTTGTATGGTTATGTTGATTCGGGTTCAATGGATAACCTGGTTTCCAAAAGACTTGGTAGAGAGAAGAGACCTAGGTGAGGAAAAGGAACGGTGGAAGAAAGGTTAAAGAGACTTTCTTCAAGGTACGATGGATTTGTTGAGAAGGTATTTGCAAGGTGAGGGTTCACACATAAAAAATCAAGAAAAGAGAAGGGAAGAGAAAGAGAGGAAGAGGAAAGAGGATGAGATGAGGCAAATCGAGTTTGATCAAGAGATCAAATAATTGACACAAGCCATGAAACAAATGAGAAAAGACATGGAGGAATCAGAAAGAAGAATTGAGGTGTAACAAAAAAGTTCAAACTTGACAGTTAGAAAGAAGGTTGTGTGGCCTATTTAAAGGCTGATTCAAAATAGAGGAAAAGTTAAGGTATTAAAACAAGAGATGAAGACACAAGAACCCCTGATGGAAGGGGGAGGGGAACAAGAAAAGGAAGGAAAAGAAGAAGACATATATTCAACAACCAATCATGAAGAACTAGATTTGTGGATAATATTTGCAGCCATAGAGAAAGAATGATATGGTAAGGTCAGAGTGGAACAAGTTGGGATGATGATAATAGAAGAAGAGGAATGTATGAAGGTTGAGGTTGATAAAATCAATGTTTTTGATGAATCAATAGAAGAGAATGTTAGTGATAAGATGGATGATCAAGTTTTCAATAAGGAATGGTTGGGGTTACCAAGAGGAATTGAGAAGAAAAATGCAGATTTCATTGTTACTAATCCAATTATTTTTGTCAATGTGTTCTTATGTTTATTTTAGTGCAAGTGTCAAGAGAATCAAGTTGGGAAACTTAAAAAAGTTTCTTTGACAGGTCTAAGTACCTAGACAAGAGGGTAGGAAGGCCAAGGGTGAAGATGAAGCATAGTGATGGTGCAAGTTCTAAAGTTGATTCACGTTTCTAATACCTTGTACATTGGAAGGGAATTATAGATAAAGGATACATTTGGAGATCATAGAAAAGGAAGATCAAACACAATCTTGTTGCAGGTCCTCAATGAAGGGGCTTGAGTTTAATTTCCATGGGGAGTATGGTGTAGGGGCACCTATCCTTGACTATCCAACATGTACAATTGATGAGTTATAACATTTTAAGCCATCTTGGAATTGTTATAGGGTCATATAATACCTTTCAATATGTTATAAGAGTTATAAGAGTCAATAAGGTCATATAGTGGAAAGTTACTAAGTTGCAAGAAAAATTGTCTTTACTTGCAACCAATTGATCTAAGTGTCATAATGGGCCTAAGACCGTGTTTAGGAAAGTTTAGTTGTTAATTTTATGTAAGGCCATTTTATATGTAAAGGGGCCAAATATGCATAACTTGCATAAAGTTTCACAAGTTTTCAATTGCAAAAAAATACAAAATGTTGTCAAGTGGTAGTTTGAAGGACTTGGATCAGTTTGGATCGATTGTAACTGATATTAAAAGTTTATAAGGATGTATTAGTCGTGATTCTGATGGGTAGGGGTGGTAGTTGGAGTTTGGAAAAGTTTGAAAAAGAAAAGACAATGAAATACACTGTAATATTCTGTAACTGTCTATGTATTTTACGTTTCAACCATTCCACTTTTGCAAATATGGATTGAGTACGATTCAAAAATTGATTGAAATGTGTGCTATTATGTGTCTTCTATCGTAGGAAATCAATTGGATGCATTTTATTTGAATAGGAAGGAAGATATTGCAAATTTGTTAAAAATAGGTCTGTCACGGGCTAGGGTAACCAAGTTACCAATGATCGTTAAAAATTACATAAATTTCATTTTACATTGTGAACAAGGATATAAACGGGTGAAATGCTTTTTTAAATATATATTTTCATATTTCTAAGTCATAGAGGTTGGTGATTTTGTTGTCTCAAAGTGGTAAAGCAATGAAGAAAACCTGATTTTGTTTTCTTAATGGACATACACCTTGGATAAAATTGCGTGAAAGGTTATATATATATTTTCTAGACATTATTAAAGTTGTTTGAAGCATTGGTAAGGTCAGGAAAGACCCTAAGTATAGTTTTCCACCAAACCCTCTTGGAAAGTTCCTCAAGTGAGGGTTTTGTAACTTGATGTATAAATGAGTATTTCTTATTTTGGAGTTTTTTTGTTTTGGCTCATTTGGAACATGAGAAGGAGGGTTTAGCACAATTTAGGGTTTGAGATGAAGTTTCATTATTAGGTCCTTTGGAAAGGTGTCTTAATTGGCCTTAAAAATCAGTAACCAGTCCATTTTTAAAAGGTATGTTTTAAGACAATCCATATTAATTTTGAGGTATGTTTTAGGAATACATAAAGGGTATTTGGAATGCTAGTTGGTTTGGGGGTTTGGTATGATTGTAGGAAGTTGTGATCAATTTTGTCACTTTCAAGAGCTAATTGGCCATATGCCTAATTTTGAGAAGGCTAAAGCAGTTAGTGAACTCATAAGTTTTGAGGGCCATCTAGGGTATACAAATAGAGTATTTGATTGTTCCAAGATGTTCTTGAAGCAGGCACTTGAGCCTTGTGAGTTGTAAATCCCCCATTTATTGATTGTAACCTATAAGGCATGAAGTTCTTGTGAATGGAAGCATGGTGTTGGGAAGTTTAAAAACAAACCAAATCTAAGTCTATTTATTATGAGACATTTAAGAGTCAAATTGAGTCATTGAGCCCATTTTTGTGAAATATTCTTGATTGGCATTCATAAGCTTGCAAGTTGTTGAGGGTGAGCCCCGCCTCTGCATCAAAGGATGATTCAATGATTTCCCCTTGAGAGGATGATTAGGTTGGAAGAAGATGAGTGTGATCTCAAAACAAATAAAATAGTATTAGAAAAGAAGGGAGTGAGGAACGATGGTTAATATATAGGGATTAGATTAATGGAATAAATGATTGAGTGGGATGGAGAAAGATATTAAGAAGGCTGGAAAAGAGATTATGTGAAGTAGTATGATATATAGATGGAGATTATGAGGACAATAGTAAGGATGATGAAAGAAATTAGGATGATTGATATGAAAAACATGACCTAAGAATAAGATAGGATGGAATACAAGGATATGGTAATGAATGGTGTGTGATGGTGGGATTGGAGCTTAGGATAATTGAGATGGATATGGATGATTATAATTTTTTTCTAAGTATTCAAGCTTAGGTATATGTTGGCAATATATGAGATGATTCCCATGTGTTTTAGCAACAATTTTATTTTTTATACGTGTTATCCATCATCATGATAATGCACCATATGTGCAAAGGATGGACTCAAAATAGTAAAGAAAATTATTTAAAAATCAAATATAAAAAATAAGACCTTAATGCCCTAATGAATATCACCTCAAGAGAAAATCATAGTATGTAACATGCTAGAACTAAATTCAAAATGAACATACATTAAATTCTACCATGATGACAATATCAAAAATTTGAGCTTAATATAAGTGAAATATTTCTTCATATGCATAAAAATTTCAAATAAATAATTTACATTTGCACTTATCTATTTTCATAAAATAAATGCAACAAATAGAAGAGAGGATTAGAATTTGCTAATTAATTACTTTCCATCTTGGAATCTCATACAAGCCTTGGCATTGTTGTAAAGAGGAAAAGCATCATCAAGGTGCTTGATCCCCAACCACATACCTACTAGTACTCCTCACACCTTCCTTTTAGAATTGGCTCTACCCTTTACAAGAGTCCAGAACAAGGCCTAGGTCGAGTTGCCATCTAAGTCTAGTGTTTATAATTTACACCACTCTTATTGATCACACACTATAGGTACCTTCTAGCTAGTATGGCCATCTAACTAGGAAGTGTATATGATTCATGTGAACTGATGATCACATGAAAAGAATTGGGCCACCTTGTCCAAGGTTTTAAATATGCAAGCATGATTTGCGTGCGGTCGGTATTCATCATCCTTACTCGACATATACATTTACACCTGATTTCAACTTACCAACTGCTTTACCAACCAAATAAACAAGATAACTGATAAATATCTACTAACATGAATGGTTATTAACAACCTTCAACAGAATGTAGTCCACTTATCAAGCCAATTGCTTAAATTTCTACTAACACTAACAGTCATTAATGAACTTCAATGAAATGTAATTTTCTAACAAGCCAACTTCTTAAATGTCTATTGATACTAACGATCATTAATGAACCTCAAGGAAATTTAATCTGCTAACAAGCCGACTGCTTAAATTTCTACTAGCATTAATAGTCACTAACGACCTTTATAGGATTGTTCACACATAATTTAATTAATAATTTCCTATTTAGTTAATTCTTAACATTGATATTTTTCTGTTAGCTTAAAATAACCTGCCCACCATCTTGACATCTCAAGGGTTCTACAAACCAATTGTTGATTTTAAAAATAGATTAGTTATGAATGATTTATCATAATATCATATCCATTATTTATAGTTTCAAAAGAAATCAAGGACACTAAGCCTTATTGGTTTACTATTAAGAATGTTGTTCAAACTGATATTGGTTGTACGAACACTTAGAAGATAATTTATTTATTGTAATGGTATATTATTGCATTTGTGTAATATGACAAGTATATAAGAAGCCATACTTGGCTCAGCTGTGAGACATGGGAAGGCACATAATACAATGTACATGGATTTAAACTTACATTTGGGTTACTAATTACTCTCATTATTTTGTTTTGTTACAACATAAACACATATTCCTGAGACTATGTCTTGTTACCCACCACCATGGTTAATATGCAAAACTCAACATGCATGAACTCAATTTGTATGTAACAGATAAGAGACCAAGTCTCTGCTTTATTAATATTCAAGTCTATATTGTTGACAATTCTTTACTGATTTAAGCTATAAAGTTTCTCATCTCTATGATTTATAAAAAGATGAAGAAGTTCAGTCAAATGAGTTCAATTATAAAAATGACTGATATGATTAAGAAATAAACATGCTTGTAAATCTATCTTTAAAAATCTTGAATGGTATTGATTATTTCTTCTCAACTACGATTCTTGATCATCTAAGAACGAACTATCGAAGATTTGATCTTCCTATGATTGAATGATCACAGTAACTTTTTTTACCAGTAATTATGTTTACAATATAATGATGGAAGTAGTGATGAGAATAATGAATTAAATCACGATGTTCTACGAAAGTCCAAATCAATTTGATTGATTGCAAATACAAGAAAACTATTCTCAACCTGCTACATTTTCTTGGCTAAAAACATACAATGCATATTAAATTGACAAGATTTGACACTGATCGATTTGATGGTCATCCTAATTTATCATGCTTCTATTATGATTCTATTTATTATAACTCTATGATCTCATTGTATAACAATATCATACTATTCGATGAAACATATTTCATAATGATCCGATTCATATGCTATCAAAAAAATGATTACCATATTATAACTTTAGCTACTACTTTTATGAGTGTGTAAGTTTAAAAATACAGAATAAAAGGTAATGATCATGCCTGTAAAGGCTAAATACTATTAGAGAAGAAATATAGTTAATCATAGCTTCTCCTTAGTCTTCTTACAATTAGCTAATTGTGGGGATTTTTTTTGGATTCCAACTATCGTTGTCCTTTTTACTCACTAATGAATTTTCATAGAAAAAATAATGGCATGTAAGGCTCCATAGTAATGATAATACTTCCCTCAATTCCCAAAGACAAGAGTCATTATATCTTGATTTCTCATTACTAAAAAATATTTGCAATGTATAACAATGCTTATGGCCTTGATCACACCGGCCCATAGTGGCTAAGATGGAGTAATGCCTCCAAGCCTCCTTGTAGGATCAATGATGATAGCGCAAAATGCATGAAGGCTCAATTATTATAAGTTTTTGCTTTATTGTCTCCATTTTTTGCTTTATTGGACTTTGCATAGTATGATCTCACAGTTACATAAGTGAAGCTTACATACTTGAGCATCCTAAGTGACTCGATCGTGACCACCCCTAAATCCTACACTGGTAAGGAGTTCCAGTCAATCATGTGATCAAAATATAATAATACTTCTTTAAATAGGAAACATGTAATACATTATGCAATTGAGCGAGAGCTGATGGTAGAGCCATTTTGTAGGCTATTGGGTTGATCGAGCTAGATTGAACTTTTCTATGATTTGACTCTTAGGAGTACTTTCTCTCCTATCACAAACTATTTTGGAACACACTTTGCATCTACAAATGTTTTTTTTTTTTTTTTTTTGTCAATCGTTAGTTTTTTCTAAACTTATCTCAACGAAAGTACCTGACTAAATCCGTCTGTTCGTGAATTTCAGGAGGAATTGCTTCCTCTGAAAAATTGTTACCCACCATTGTGGGTTCACCCCTTGATAATCTTAACTCATTTCTCCATTTCTATGAGAATCTCAGGACCAAGACTTTTCCTATCTTCTAGATTATCCCAGTTGATAAGAATTTGATACCTTCTTTCATATAATGTGCCAAATGGCACCATCTTAATGATTGTTTGAGATGAGTTATTGTAAGAAAATTATACCAGTGGTAGATAATTCTATGACATGTACTTCTAATCCATGCATTACAATCTCAGAAGGTCCTTTAATAATTATTTCACCATTTTCTATTTGTCCATATGTTTCTAGGTGATAAGGTAAACTGATTTTTGATTGGGTTCCTAAAGATGCAAACAAGGTTTTTCAGAACCTTGATGTCATTCTAGCATCTCTATCTGAGATGATATTTTCTAGCATGTCGTATTGTGATCTTTTTACAAATCACCCCCATTTCAAATGGAAACCCACTCTTTACACTGAATAAGCCAAGTCTTTTATAGTTAGTGTCATCTCTCGATCCTTGAAATACATTAGTTATTTGTTCCTAGTCTAGAATGAAGCGTCATATACCTTTCGCTCTAAAGAGGGAAATATTGTGAAAAAGTGGATTTTGTCAAGTATAAGAAGGAATTAATTTTTTAGAGAGAATGATAGTGAATTTTTGAGCATTTTGACGATCTTACTATTTTGGAAAATTTCATTTTTTAGTAAGTTTCATTGTGTCCTAGTTTGGTCTAATTTTTCTTTAAAAAAAATTACTAATTAGAGTTGTAGACACCCAAAAATGGACAGACTTGCGAGCTCACATTTAATCACTAACTATTGCTCTAGTAATTAAATGGCTCTTTAATTGTTTAATTAATCATCTTAATTCTGCTATGTCCTAATCTTTTCATCATTTAATCATTTCCTAATATTAATTAAATAAATAATCTTATTTAATTAATTTACCTTAATTAATTAGTCTTTATCATTTCATTAAATTTAATTTCTAAATTGCCATAGTTTAAATAATTATTATTAATTATTTAAATTAGCTAATTAATTCTTCTCAATTAAATTAATAACCCAAATTAATTTAATTTTATCACAATTTCATTTCTGACTAATTTCTATTTAATTTCACTCTAATTTGAAATAATTCCACATTCCTTTACAATTGAATTTTTAATTCACTTTTAATTCAAAAAGCTTCGAAAAGTTAAAAAAAAAATCAATTTCACGAGGAATCCAGAATTTTGAAAATAAAAAATGATCTTTAAAATTAAACAAAATCCTTTATTATCCTAAAAAAAAATGAAAATAAAGATTAAAAAATCAATTGGATTTTGGAACATGATTTTCTCTAAAATTGAAATATATTTTCAATATTTATCTTCTTTTCTTTTTCTCTCCAAAATTGGATTGTCTTCATCCTTAGTCCATCTCTAATTATGTCATCCATTCAATCCTACTTTCTCATAATCAATCTCAACTGTCGATCGATCTTAAATCTCTATGTAAATCCCTTTCAAACCCATATGAAGGATCTGATTTTATGAGAGCACAATCTTTATGCAGGTTTTCTAAGTGAATTGCGAGACAACATATAGTCATTTTTATCACATTTTCTCAAATCTCCCAAGTCATAAGCGTTGCCAATATCAACTCTGAGCACCATCCAAAGCAACGTTTCAGAAGGAGAAGAGGGAAGCAATAGAAACTTCAAATTCATTAGTTTGTAATTTAATTTGTTAATTATTCATGATGTTTCATTATTTTGTTGTTAGTAGGGCTTAGGTTTTGTAGTATTCTATATTTTATGGTTCAGTGCTACTAACTGGATTTCTCTAGTCTTACAAATTTTCCCTACAACATTTTGGTGAACCCGACGTGAATCAACAACTCACAGATCCCTTGCAGATGACCAAAAGAGTTTTTAGTCTTGGTCATATGACCGAGATTTAATTAACTCTTTTTTTGTTATTTCACATTCGTTCGTGCATTTTTTGCAATCGTCAGTGCTTTACCACATATGACCATTTTATTTTCGCAATTGATTTGGGTTATTTTGCAATTGGCGAAAGAATTTCATACTTTATTTGGGTGTATTTTTGTTTGCAATTTTTTGACAATTTTGTAGGTGTCGATAATCAACAATGTTATTTTGTAATCGACATACATATTTCAAAATAGATAGAAAGTTTTCACAATTGCCTAGGTTTTACCACATTCAATAGAGAAATTTTGCAATCGACATACAAATTTTGCAATTGATCTATTTTTGTTTTCTTTAATGTTTTTGGGTTTCTATGCTAATCCTGACGTTCTGGTTTTATGATTTTCTTTGACTTTTGCACATGAAAGAAAGATGATGAATGACGAGAAAAGTAATTGTTAGGCGTACCCCTAGCTTCAAGTCTATGAAGAGTTGAAGAAGTGCATCAATTACGCAATTTGTCAAGTGTGGGATATCACACAAATCCATATCGAAGAAGAAGAAGAAACATATTTTGATAGGCATGAGTGACTTGTTCAAGAATACGAGATAAAATACAAAGTTTCTGTTAATTGGGTTGCTATTTGGAACACTAACTTTTAGATTCAAGGTTTTGTTTGCTAACACTCGACAAGCGTCTTTTGAGTTGGTGATTCCACAGGGAAGAAAAGATAAGAAATTTAATATGCATGACCAAGTACGCATGTCAAAGAACCCAAAGTAACAGTTTGCATGCAGGCTGGGGATGGCTTTAAAACAAAGAAAATAAACAAAAGCTTTCTCTCTTATTTCATGTTGATGCTTGTCTTTATTTGGCTTTCTATTTTAGAACACCTCGTTTGGGATTTTTTTTAAAAGAATCATGTGCTTTTCATACACACTTGAATTGGAGATTGATAATTGAAAATTTGTCTTGTGTATCTGGTACACTTGTGCATCTGTAGTGTGGTCCCATTATTAATATACATATCTTCTCCCACTGGCTCTCATGGTTGTTGGTGCAAGAGAAAAATGTTAATGAAGCTCAATTTTTATTCTTTCTAGAGGGTGACCTTTGGTGGGAAAAGAGGTACTCACCCCAAAGAATGACCCAAGAAGTAACAGGATAAATCCAAGCTCTTCCAAACCGCTATATAAAATATGTGATAGTGATTAATGTTACAATCAACAGGTGTGATTTCGTTATGCCAAAAAAAATCTCCTTCAGTATTCTTGTGATGTGTTAAAATCCTTCATTGCAAGACGTCAAAAATATTGTTTTGGAAGGACTAGGAGAGCCCCCTTAATTATGAAGATCGTTTGAGAATAGTTACCTAAATAGATGCCCTTACTGAAGAGCCAATATTTTTAGTTTCCAAAACACCCTTTACTTGTTGATACAGAAGGTCAAGGACCAATTATGACACCCCACATACTTGCAATTCCTCATAGAGATAGAAATTCATTGGGTTGTGATGTCCCTTAGAATATGAAGTTTGGTATGCCTAAGAAGTGTGTGTTGCGGAGGGGAGAAAGTGCTACCAAACTTTTAAGATATCTACGTTGAATAGTGTAGCTGGATTTTATCCAAGTGAGGATTCAAAAGTATTGTCCTTGCCAGCCATAGGGTTGTTATTCTGTTTGATTACTCTTAGATTATAAAACATTTTGGCTATTGTGTTTTCTTGTGTGATTATTTTCAACGCAAAACCAACATCCTACAAGTTTAAAAGAGTCAAACATGTTAGATTCCTAGGGAGTCAACAACCAACTGGAAACAATAAAACAAAAACTAAAAATATTGTAAACTGGTAAAATTCCAAATTGATCAATGTTCCTACAAAATCAAACCATTTGCTAAGTCTTGCTGAACGAAACTGCAAATCTCACAATTCCCTGTATTATGACGCAACTGCTTGTGCACTGCCACATTCACTAGTGCTTTGCTGTAATTGAACCTTTTATTTCCTTAACTAATCTATTTATTACCACAATCACCTGTGCATTGCCGCATTTGACCCTGCAGTTTTTTGAAATCGCATGTTTATTACCTCATTTGACCAAAATGATATGTAACCTTTCTGTCAAAATAGTCCTATTTCCTCTATCAAACATTTCATTTTATCATTCCAAAACCTCATAAATCCTTCGGTTTCATGTAAAATATTAATGTGTACACTTTAGAAGATACAAAAGATTCAGTGAAATCTCAAATACCTAGGATTACTCTTCTTTTTTAGTTCAGTTTTTATTTGGCATTGATAATTCAACAGTTCAGATTAGATTATCTTGATCTCATTATCTCAGTTTTATTTCTCAAGATAAGAGTCAGATCATATCTTATCATTATAAATATCTAAGATCAAGAGAAGTCAAAGTCTGTTCTTATAATTACCCTTATTAAATAGGAACTAGAAATCTCTTAGAGAGGTTGTCCCTTTTGTTTGTTTTACGTCACTTATCTTGGTTAAATCTTGGATAATACAATGTCGTTTCCACATTATAGGGGACCTACTACTAGGTCACAGACTAGGAATCAACAAGATGAATCATATCTAAATCCATTCCCTCCATGGGAAGAAGAACAAAATATTAATCTATTTGCACATATGGATCCTTCTCTATACACTAAAAATGTACCTGCAATTTCACATGTCTCTCGTAGACCAACTGTATTTATGGATGTCACAGAAGAAGAATTAGAAGACATAGAACAAGATAAAAATTCTTCACGAGTTGTAGATGTTGTAGTGGAAATAAATCCTAAGAGATTCTTAGCTATGTTATTAGAAAAATGAGTCAAACTTCCTTCTGGGTTTGACGTATCCACAATATAGCCAGAAAATCCATTAGCAGGTCACCACACAACTGGGAATTATCAATTTGATCCTGTCGTATCCTAGATAATGTCTATTCCACTATCAATCCAAATAATTTCCTAAAAAACAATATATGTCAAAATTAGCTCCAAAACTCAGGCTAGTTCGTCTTCTACTCAAAAAATGACAAGTGCTCAAACGAGTTCATCAATGGTCTCTTGTTCATCTCAAGCAATGACATCATTCCCTTTCACATCAAGTACTCAAGCTACACCATTGGTAGCTCAAAAAATTTATAACCCATTTACACCACAATCCATCCCTACTGGATTCAGGTTTAGCTCAAAACAACAAATAGGATCAATCTTTGTTGGTCCTACTTTCGTTCAACATCCTCCAAGGGTTAAATATTTTTTCCAACAGAGATCTCAACGAAAACAACCACCCAGGACTCAACATGTACCTCAGTCTCAACAAATACATATATATGGAAATAAATAGCAGATCCTTGAGAGATCATATATTCCAACACAACCATTTCAAAGACAAAGTCTTGTACCAAGTACTAGGAAATAATTGAATATTGGAAATTTTCCTCAATCTCAAACTAATTTTCTGATACAAAAAGTGCAAGCTTCACAAATTCATTTTTTGGACAGCCAAAATTGGGGACAAACTAAGTCCTATACTACAAAGGAATTGTACCCTTATCCTTTGGATCACTCACTGAACATGACTTCGTTTCTTGTACACTTTGTAGTACATAAATTTGACAAGTATAGAGGAAACACCAATCATGTTGAGCATATTAGGGATTTTTTTCTAGTTGAATTGAGGTCGCACACAATGAAACATATGTCATGTCATTGTTCCCCCAGTGTTTAGTTGGACCTGAAATGGAATGATTTTCTCACCGACTTCATGGTATTCAATCTTGGAGGGAACTAGCTGAATGGTTCATTGCTCACTTTCATCATAGCATAGAACACAAGGTCAACATGAAGGATCTCTGTGATATCAAGAAAAATGAAGGTGATTCCTTCTCCGAATTCCTACAAAGATGGAAGGGAACAACTAATAGAATCCCATATGATGTTCCTGAATAGGATGCCATAGTCATGTTTGTCAATTACCTTGTCCCGAACATGGCATTTACTACAAAACTGTAACTTTCTTCAAATTTCAAACAGTTAATCGAATGAGGCAATTGATGTGAGAAAAAATAATCAAGAGAGGGATCCTTTCTGATCCTAACCAATCAAATACCACCAAAATTTCTAATGATAAATCTAAGTGGTGGAATAAAAACAAAAATGATACCAACGACTGCACCACCGATGTTAAGACCATCAACTACGTGCAACCAAAAATTTTATTGTAGGGGGATTCAACACCAAGTCAAACCCCTATAACACATACACCCTTGGAAAATCATCAAGCGCAAACACAAGGGTCAAACAATCAAACGACCAACCTTACACAATCTCAACCTAATGATCAACGTCAACAAAGAACTCATTTTCCAAAATGAAAATATACACATTTAGGGGAATCACTTGAAGTAGCACTCAAGAAGTTAATCCAAAGTAATATCATCACATTACCTGAGATAAGATAAGTCGAGCATGGTGCTATTAAACCTAAGTGGTGGAATGACAATGACTTCTATGAATATTGCTGCGTTAAGGGTCATAAGAAATCAAACTGTTATCGACTGAAGAACGTCATCCAAGAATTAATCAAACAACTTGTAATTGATGTCACCAATGTTAAAACCAAAGGTAACATGGATCACACGATATTAAAATATCCGTTGCAAAATCATAATAAAGGGAAGACTCCCACGTCTGCCAGCTAGTCAAAATAGGTCAACTATACCAACTCCTCCTCTGATAACATGATAAATTGCATTAACCCTTCTGAATACCAGATTGTAGGCATCATTATCAGAGACACTAATTCCAAGTGCACAATCACAACCCGCCACTCCAAGGTGTCCTATAGGAGGCACCTTCTATTTCTTCCACACCAACAACTACTGCACAACCTCCCAATCCACAACATAGTTTGGTGGATCAAATCAAGCACACCCCGCTTATTTCTCAATCTTTCAACTATTGCACATATCCCCTAAGCACAAAAAAGAATTAGACCAAGCTCTCGAAAATGAAGCTATCCCAAGGGACATATCTTGTGAGAATTTTCAAACCTTGGTCAATTACATTGCCGCTAATAAACATGCTACATTTACTGACCATGATGTTCCTTTGCATAAGCCTTTGCACAATGATTTCTTACACTTTCTTGTCCAAGTGCATAAACATACAATCAGATGAGTCCTCATTGATGGCAAGATGGATTTGTATTATGTAAAAATTCTATAAAGGAATAAACAATAAACAACTAAAACTTACTCCTACAATTCTACATACACCTGGAAAGACATGGAAATAAGCATGCAAATGAGATGAAATGAAATAAGCAACAAACTTAATCTATTCAAAACAAAAGCATGCAAACCTCCCAAAATAAAAATTTATTATTATATTGTTGATGGAGAAATGTGGTTGTTCAAAACTAGAAGCATAGCATTGCACATGAAGATGGTAGATCCTTTCTAGAAAATGAGGAGAAGTCTCCCATTTTATAGATTTTTGAAGAGGCAAAATAAATGGTTAGGTAGTTTTTTTTTTTTGGGTGAACGAGATTAAGAGGCAAAATAGATGAGTGTCTAGGATTAAGAGGTGGAACTTGGGTGAAGGAGATTAAGAGGAAAAAGATACGAGTGCCTAGGCTTAAGAGGTGGAAGGGAGTTGTTGAATTTTCAAGTGGGAGAGTCAAATGAAGAGATGAATGACAAGTGACATGTGGAGAAATGTTTAGGATTTGATTCATGTGATTGGACATGATTGGTTACAATGAAAAGAAGAGGGTTAATGAATTTATAAAATAAAAAAAAGCATTTATTTAAAAATAGAGGAAAAAAGGCTTAGAAAAAGGCTTAAATTAAATAAATAATAATTTATTTAATTTTAGAAAGAAAAGGATAATGAATTATTTAAATAAATAGGAATATTTATTTAAATAATAGATGATTAAGATAGAAAGAAAGATGAAAGATGATTAGGATGATTAAGATAAGATGAATGATTAGGATGATTAGGAAGAATGTGAATTATTGGGATGATTACGATAGAATGAAAGATGATTATGGTGAGCAAGAAGAATATGAATGAATTAGATGAAGTGATTAGGATGAAGGAAATAACGAAGAAGAAAGATAGTTAGGAAAATTATGGATGATTAGGAGATGATTACTAGGATGAGTAGGATATGAAGGATGATTGGATTGGATTAAGGAGATGATTAAGGATGTGATGGTTTATTAGGAGATGATGATTAGAAGAATTGGGAATGATTGAAATTTAAGGAATGATTTGGATGATTAAGAGGGGGATTAGGATAAGAAGTATGACGATGATGAAGAAGTGGGTTGATGTGGAGATGATGAAAGCTTGAATTGGAGGAAAATTATGTTGGATGTTGTTGGAATTGGTTACTACTGATACTGTTGGCATTCATGTTTTGTCACTGATGTCAACATATGTTTCTTTAAAGGAAGAACAGACTGGTTATTACTATTGTATGATGAGTGACAAAAGTGTACAGATACTGTATGGTTGAATCAGAATGAGAAAAGATGATGATATGTAGAAGGATGTATGGTGATCTTATTTCTAAGGTCTCTAGGCTTAATATTGTATATTTCATGAGTTACATATGTTATAGTGAAGACTGGATAACTGGACCGTGATAGTGATGTTTGACAAAGTGAGTCTCTGTGTTTTGAGTATATCTTACGAGCGATGATGATTCAAGTTATGAAAGCTTAAGGGATGAAAAAAGACATGTTAAGGAATGTTTTTTATGGGTTGCAAGTCGTATGATTGTTGGTGATGTCAGTTGTGGCATGGATTATGGAGGAGACCTATTTAGGGCCGACTTCAGAGATGTAGGATGTATTGTGGATTGTGAGCATGGATTACGGAACTTGGATTATATTTTTCAAGTGGCAGTTTGAAGGACTTGGATAAGTTTGGATCAGTTGTAACTAATCATCCAAGTTTATAAGGATGTATTAGGAACAATTATAGTGGGTGGAGGTGGTAGTTGGAGTTTGGAAAAGTTTGAAAAGGAAAGGACAATGAAATACACTGTAATATTATGTAATAGTCAGTCGACTTTTATGTTTCAGTCATTCCACTTTTGCAAATATGAATTGAGTATGATTGGAAAGTATTTAAATGGATGCTATTTTGAGTCTTCTATCTTAGGAAATCTATTGAACACATTTTCATTAACTAGGAAGGAAGATATTGCAAATTTGTTAAAAACAAGTCTGTCACGGGCTAAGGTAACCAGTGATCATTGAAAATTACATTACTTTCATTTTATACAATGAATAGGGATATAAAGTGGTGAAATATGTTATTTAATATATATTTTCATATTTCTAAGTAATAGAGGTTGGTGATGAATATTTCACACATTTCCATGATGCCCTAGTTTTGATTTTTTTTTGTCTCAGAGTGGCAGAGCAGTGAAGAAAACCTGATTTTGTTGTCTTAATGGATATACACCTTATATAAACTGGTGTGAAAGGGTCTATAAATTTTGTGAATACATTATTAAACTTTTTTTAAGCGTTGGTAAGGTTAGGAAAACCTTGAATATAGTTTTCCACCAAACCCTCTTAAAAAGTGCCTCAAGTGAGAGTTTTGTAACTTGATGTATAAAGGGGTGTTTTTGATCTTGTAGTTTGTTGTTTTGGGTCATTTGGAACTTGAGGAGGGTTGAGCACAATTTATGGTTTTATATGAAGTTTCATTATTAATTCCTTTGGAAAGGTGACCTAATTAGCCTTAAAACTCAACAATCAGTCCATTTTTGAAAGGTATGTTGCAAGAAAATCCATATCCATTTTGAGGTATGTTTTAGGAACCCATAATGGGTATCTGGGATGCTATTTGGTTTGGGGGTTTGGGATGATTATAGGAAGTTGTGATCAATTTTTTCATTATCAAGGGATAATTGACCATAGGCCTAATTTTGGGAAGAATAAAAAATTTAGTGAAGTACAGAGTTTTGAGGGCCATCTAGGGTATACAAATGGATTATTTTATTGTTCCAAGATTTTCTTGAAGCAAGCTAAGCCTTGTGAGTTGTAAAGCCCTCATTTTATGATTGTAACCTATAGGGCATGTAGTTCTTGTGAATGGAGTCATGGTGTTGGGAAGTTTAGAAACAAACCAAATCTAAGTCTTTATTTATGTTGATATATTGAAGAGTTTGATTGGGTCATTACACCCATTATTGTGAAATATCCCTGATTGGAATTGATAAGGATTCAAGTTGTTGAGGGTGAGCCCTGCCTCTGCATCAAATTGGTATCAAAGCTAGAAGACTCTAGAAAAGGAAGTTGTGTGGTTGTATGTTTGTGTGTATTCGGGTTCAATGGATAACCTGGTTTCTAAAATACTTGGTAGAGAGAAGAGACCTAGGTGAGGAAAAGGCAAAGTGGAAGCAAGGTTAAATAGACTTTCTTCAAGGTAGGATGGATTTGTTGAGAAGGTATTTTAAAGGTGAGGGTTCACACATGAAAAAAACAAGAAAAGAGAAGGGAAGAGAAAGGGAGGAAGAGGAAAGAGGATGTGATGAGGAAAAGGGATTTTGATCAAGAGATCTAATAATTAACACAAGCCATGGAACAAATGAGAAAAGACATGGAGGAATCAGAAAGAAGAATTGAGGTGTAACAACAAAGTTGGAACTTGACAGTTAGAAAGAAGGTTGTGGCCTATTTAAAGGTTGATTCTGAAGAGAGGACACATTAAGGCATTAAAACAAGAGATGAAGACACAAGAATCCATGATTGAAGGGGGTGGGGAACAAGCAAAGGAAGGAAAAGAAGAAGACATATATGCAACAACCAATTATGAAGAACTAAATTTGTGGATAATATTTGAAGCCATAGAGAAAGAATGATATGGTAAGGTCAGAGTGGAACAAGTTAGGATGATGATAATAGAAGAAGAGGAATGTATAAAGGTTGAGGTTGATAAAATCAATGTTGTTGATGAATCAATAGAAGAGAACGTTAGTGATAAGATGGATGATCAAGTTTTTAATAAGGAATGGTTGGGGTTACCAAGAGGAATTGAGAAGAAAAATGTAGATTTCATTGTTAATAATCCAATTATTTTTTTCAATATGTTCTTATGTTTATTTCAGTGTAGGCATCAAGAGAATCAAGTTGGGAAAATTAGCAAATTTTCTTTGACAGGTCTAAGTACCTGGATAGGAGGGTGGGAAGGCCAAGGGTGAAGATGAAGCATAGTGATGGTGCAATTTCTAAAGTAGATGCACATTTCTAATACTTGTACACTGGAAGGGAATTATAGATAAAGGATACATTTGGAGATCAAATAAAAGGAAGATCAAACATAATCTTGTTGCAGGTCCTCACTCAAGGGGCTTGAGTTTCATTTCCACGGGGAGTATGGTGTAGGGGCACCTAGCCCTAATTGTCCAACAGGGATAATTCATGAGTTATAATATTTGAAGCCATCTTGGAATTTTTATAGGTTCATATGATACCTTTCAATATGTTATAAGAGTCAATAAGGTCTTATAGTGGAAAGTTACTAAGTTGCAAGAAAAGTTGTCTTTACTTGCAACAAATTGATATAAGTGTCATAATGGGCCTAAGATTGTGTTTAGGAAAGTTTAGTTGTTAATTTGATGTAAGGCCATTTTACATGTAAATGGTCCAAATATGCAAAACTTGCATAAAGTTTCACAAGTTGTCAAGTGCAAAAAAATACAAAATGTCGTCAAGTGGTAGTTTGAAGGACTTGGATCAGTTTGGATCGATTGTAATAGATATTAAAATTTTATAAGGATGCATTATTAATGATTCCGATGGGTAGATGTGGTAGTTGGAGTTTGGAAAAGTTTGAAAAAGAAAAGACAATGAAATACACTATAATATTCTGTAACTGTCTATGTCTTTTACGTTTCAACCATTCCACTTTTGTAAATATGGATTGAGTATGATTGGAAATTTATTGAAATGTGTTCTATATGTGTCTTTTATCTTAGGAAATCAATTGGATGCATTTTATTTGAATAGGAAGGAAGATATTGCAAATTTGTAAAAAATAGGTCTGTCACGGGCTAGGGTAACCAATGATCATAAAAAATTACATAAATTTAATTTTACATTGTGAAAAAGGATATAAATGGGTGAAATGATTTTTTTTAATATATATTTTCATATTTCTAAGTCATAGAAGTTGGTGATGAAGTTTGGACACACTTTCATGATGCCCTAGGTCTGATTTTGTTGTCTTAAAGTGGTAAAGTAGTGAAGAAAACCTGATTTTATTGTCTTAATGGACATACACATTGGATAAAATTGTGTGAAAGGTTATATAAATGTTTTCTAGACATTATTATAGTTGTTTGAAGCATTGTTAAGGTCAGGAAAGACCCTGAATATAGTTTTCCACCAAACCCTCTTGGAAAGTGCCTCAAGTGAGGGTTTTGTAACTTGATGTATAAATGAGCATTTCTTATTTTAGAGTTTTTTTGTTTTGGCTCATTTGGAACATGAGAAGGATGGTTTAGCATAATTTAGGTTTTGAGATGAAGTTTCATTATTATATCCTTTGGAAAGGTGGCTTAATTGGCCTTAAAAATTAGTATCCAGTCCATGCCCTCTATCAAAATTTTAGTGCTGCTAGTTGGGACACAATTGATTTTTATAAGATAGGGTGTGTTAGAGGTTTGGCTCCTTCCTTTCATTGGAAACACCCTTTTGAATGGCCTCCAAGAGGATATAAGGAGAATAGGAAGGAGTTGTTTCATATTTTGCAGTCTCGTGAGTGTACTACTTTGGTTGGTAATGATGTTCTTGCTTGGGACAGCTAGGATTTGTCTGGGAAATTTTTAGTGTCTGCAGGATATGCTGAGCTTCTTCGGCAGACATTGGGGGACATCCAGTTGCCTTTGTGGAAGCAAGTTTGGTACAAGTTTTCCTGGCCCAAATGCAATTTTTTTATGTGGTTGGTGGTCCATAGTCGGTGCCTTACATGGGATAATTTATGCAAGCGTGGCTTCCATGCACCCTGTGTGTTCTATGCCGGACTAGTGAAGAAAATATCTCTCATCTCTTTTTCCAATTCTCTTTCACTAGACATATTTGGCACTCTTGGTGGAATGTGTGGAACCAATCCTGTTGGCATGTTTCCTCACTGGTAGAATTCTTTGCTTGCTGGGATAAGGCTCTTGTGAAAACTTCATTTCTTCAAGTTGCCTAGAATCTTGGACCCTCCTTTATTATTTGGCATATCTGGTTGGAGAGGAACCATCGTATCTTTAAGGATGAGTTTTTGGAGGTTCCTCACTTATGGTGGAAAATTCTCCATTCTTTGGGGGAAACTGTTTCTGCAAAATGTGACACTTCTGAGGCCATGGAACCAGGGGAGGATATTTTCAATAATCGCCTGAATATTTCCCCCTCACATGGAAAATTGGTAAGAAATATATGTAGACATCCCTTGCAAAAGATAAATAGGGTGGGGAAGTGGAGTGCCCCTCCACAGGGTGTTCTTAAAATCAGCATGGATGGGTCTTCCAAGGGCAATCCAGGCCCTGTTGGTATTGGTGGTGTTGGTAGAGATAGTACGGGGGATGTTCAATTTCTATTTTCAATTTATAAAGGTCGTCACACTAACAACCTGATGGAGGCCATGGCTATTTTGTATGTTGTGAAGAATGCTTGTGACCTTGGTTGGAGAAGGCTTATCCGTGAATCTGACTCTCAAGTGGTGATACGTCTATTGAATCGGAAACATTTTGAAGTTGTTAGTTGGAAGTTAGCTTTGATTGCAGACCAGATTCATAATTTGTGTACTTCTTTGGAGTCTGTTACTTTCACTCATATTCCCAGGGAATGGAATAGTGTTGTTGATTGTTTGGCGAAGTGGGCTTCTGACCATATGTGTAATTGGAACATTGTTGATAAGACTCAACTTTTGATGGGCTTGTCCCATCAATTTGATCACTTGGTTGATCTTGATAGGGCTATTTGATGCCCTTTCTCTATTTTTTCTTGTTTCTCTTTAAGTTTGAATAATTTTTCACCCCTCCTTTATTTCATACTTGGCTCAGCTGCGAGACATGGGAAGACACATAATACAATGTACATGCATTTAAACTTACATTTGTGTTACTAATTACTCTCATTATTTTGTTTTGTTACAACATAAACACATATTCCTGAGACTATGCTTGTTACCCACCACCATGGTTAATATGCAAAACTCAACATGCATGAACTCAATTTATATTTAACAGATAAGAGACCAAGTCTCTGCTTTATTCATATTGAAGTCTATATTGTTGACAATTCTTTACTGATTTAAGCTATAAAGTCTCTCAACTCTATGATTTATAAAAACATGAAGAATTTCAGTCAAATGAATTCAATTATAAAAATGAATGATATTATTAAGAAATAAACATGCCTGTAAATCTATCTTTAAAAATCTTGAATGGTATTGATTGTTTCTTCTCAACTACGATTCTTGATCATCTAAGAGTGAACTATCCAAGATTTGATCTTCCTATGATTGAATGATCACAGTAACTTTTTTACCAGTAATTATGTTTACAATATAATGATGGAAGTAGTGATGAGAATAATGGACAAAATCACGATGTTCTACGACAGTCACAACGACCCTAGAGGCCAGATTCCAAATCAATTTGATTGATTGCAAATACAAGAAAACTATTCTCAACCTGCTATATTTTCTTGGCTAAAAACATATAATGCATATTAAATTGACAAGAAAACTATTCTCAACCTGCTACATTTTCTTGGCTAAAAACATACAATGCATATCAAATTGACAAGATTTGACACTGATCGATTTGATGATCATCCTAATTTATCATGATTCTATTTATTATAACTCTATGATCTCTTTGAATAACAATATCAGACTGTTCGATGAAACATATTTCATAAGGATCCAATTCATATGCTATCAAAAAAATGATTACCATATTATAACTTTAGCTACTACTTTTATGAATGTGTAAGTTTAAAAATACAGAATAAAAGGTAATGATCATGCCTGTAAATCATAGCTACTCCTTGATATTAGAGAAGAAATATAGTTAATCATAGCTACTCCTTGGTCTTCTTCCAATTAGATTATTGTAGGGATTGTTTTCAAATTCCAACTATCATTGTCCTTTTTACTCACTAATGCATTTATGTAGAAAAAATAATGGCATGTAAGGCTCCATAGTAATGATAATACTTCCCTCAATTCCCAAAGACAAGAGTGATTATCTCTTGATTGCTCATTACTAAAAAAGACTTGCAATGCATAACAATGCTTATGGTCTTCATCACACCAACCCATAGTGGCTAAGGTGGAGTAATGCCTCCCAACCTCCGTATAGGATCAATGATGATAGTGCAAAATGCATGAAGGCTCAATTCTTAGAATTTTTTGCTTTATTGTCTCTATTTTTTTCTTTATTGGACCTTGCATAGTATGATCTCATAGTTACGTAAGTGAGGCTTACATACCTTGAGCATCCTAAGTGACTCAATTGTGACCACCCCTAAATCGTACACTGGTAAGGAGTTCTAGGCAATCATGTGATCAAAATATAATGCATACTTCTTTGAATAAGAAACATGGAATACATTATTCAATTGAGCGAGAGCTGAAGGTAGAGCCATTTTGTAGGCTATTGGGTTGATCAATTATAGGACTTCAAATGGTCTCACATAACTAAGTGCTAACTTAGAATATTTTCTGAGCTAGATTAAAATTTTCTATGATTTGACTCTTAGGAGTACTTTCTCTCCTATCACAAACTATTTTGGAACACACTTTGCATCTACAAATGCTTTTTTTTTGTCAATCGTTAGTTTTTTCTAAACTTTTCTCAACGAAAGTACCTGACTAAATCCATCTGTTCATGAATTTCAGGAGGAATTGCTTCCTCTAAAAAATTGTTACCCACTATTGTGGGTTCACCCCTTGATAATCGTAACTCATTTCTCCATTTCTATGAGAATCTCAGGACCGAGACTTTTCCTATCTTCTAGATTATCCCAGTTGATAAGAATTTGATACCTTCTTTCATATAATGCGCCAAATGGCACCATCTTAATGATTGTTTGAGATGATTTATTGTAAGAAAACTATACCAGTGGTAGATAATTCTATGACATGTACTTCTAATCCATGCATTACAATCTCAGAAGGTCCTTTAATAATTATTTTACCATTTTCTATTTGTCCATATGTTTCTAGGTGATAAGGTAAACTGATTTTTGATTGGGTTCCTAAAGATGCAAACAAGGTTTTTCAGAACCTTGATGTCATTCTAGCATCTCTACCTGAGATGATGTTTTCTAGCATGTCGTATTGTGATCTTTTTACAAATCACCCCCATTTCAAATGGAAACCCACTCTTTTCACTGAATATTCCAAGTCTTTTTATAGTTAGTGTCATCTCTTGACCCTTGAAATACATTAGTTATTTGTTCCTAGTCTAGAATGAAGCATCATATACCTTTGGCTTTGAAGAGGGAAATATTGTGAAAAAGTGGATTTTGTCAAGTATGAGAAGGAATTAATTTTTTAGAGAGAATGATAGTGAATTTTTGAGCATTTTGACGATCTTACTATTTTGGAAAATTTCATTTTTTAGTAAGTTTCATTGTGTCCTAGTTTGGTCTAATTTTTCTTTTAAAAAAATTACTATTAAGAGTTGTAGACACCCAAAAATGGACAGACTTGCGAGCTCACATTTAATCACTAATTATTGCTCTAGTAATTAAATGGCTCTTTAATTGTTTAATTAATCATCTTAATTCTGCTATGTCCTAATATTTTCATCATTTAATCATTTCCTAATATTAATTAAATAAATAATCTTATTTAATTAATTTACCTTAATTAATTAGTCTTTATCAATTCATTAAATTCAATTTCTAAATTGCCATAGTTTAACTAATTATTACTAATTATTTAAATTAGCTAATTAATTCTTCTCAATTAAATTAATGACCCAAATTAATTTAATTTTATCACAATTTCATTTCTGACTAATTTCTATTTAATTTCACTCTAATTTGAAATAATTCCACATTCCTTTTAAATTGAATTTTTAATTCATTTTTAATTCAAAAATCTTCCAAAAGTTTTTTTAAAAAATCGATTTCATGAGGAATCCAGAATTCTGAAAATAAAAAATGATCTTTAAAATTAAACAAAATCCTTTATTATCCTAAAAAAAATGAAAATAAAGATTAAAAAATCAATTGGATTTTGGAGCCTGATTTTATCTAAAATTGAAATATGTTTTCAATATTTATTTTATTTTCTTGTTCTCTCCAAAATTGGAATGTCTTCATCCTCAGTCCATCTCTAATTATGTCATCCGTTCAATCCTACTTTCTCATAATCAATCTCAATTGTCGATCGATCTTAAATCTCAATTTAAATCACTTTCAAACCCATATGAAGGATCTGATTTTATGAGAGCACAATCTTTATGAAGGTTTTTTAAGTGAATTGTGAGACAACATATAGTCATTTTTATCACATTTTCTCAAATCTCTCAAGTCATAAGCGTTGCCAATATCAACTCTGAGCACCATCCAAAGCAACGTTTCAGAAGGAGAAGAGGGAAGCAATAGAAACTTCAAATACATCAGTTTGTAATTTAATTTGTTAATTATTCATGATGTTTCATTATTTTGTTGTTAGTAGGGCTTAAATTAGGTTTTGTAGTTTTCTATATTTTATGGTTCAATGCTACTAGCTGGGTTTATCTAGTAATACAAATTTTCCCTACGACATTTTGGTGAACCTGACGTGAATCAACAACTCACAGATCCCTTGTAGATGACCAAAAGAGTTTTTAGTCTCGGTCGTACGACCAAGATTTATTTAATCTTTTTTAATTAACTCTTTTTTTTTTATTTCACATTTGTCCGTGCATTTTTTGCAATCATCAGTGCTTTACCACATATGACCATTTTATTTTCGCAATTGATTTGGGTTATTTTGCAATTGACGAAAGAATTTTGCACTTGATTTGGGCATATTTTTGTTTGGAGTTTTTGACAATTTTGTAGGTGCCCGTAATCAACAACGTTATTTTCCAATCAACATACATATTTCACAATAGATAGAATGTTTTTACAATTGTCTGGGTTTTACCACATTCAACAAAGAAATTTTGCAATCGACAAATAAATTTTGCAATTGATCTATTTTTGTTTTCTTTAATGTTTTTAGGTTTCTGTGCTAATGCTGACATTTTGGTTTTCTAATTTTCTTTGATTTTTGCACATGACAGATAAATGATGAATGATGAGAAAAATTATTATACGTACCCCTGGCTTCAAGTCTATGAAGAGTTGAAGAAGTGCATCAATTATGCAATCTGTCAAGAGTGGGCTATCAGAAAAATCCATATCGAAGAAAAAGAAACATATTTTGATAGGCATGAGAGACTTGTTCAAGAATATGAGATAAAATATAATTTTTTTGTTAATTGGGTTGCTATTTGGAACACTAACTTTTAGATTCAAGGTTTTTTTTGCTAACACTTGACGAGTGCCTTTTGAGCTGGTGATTCCACAGGGAAGAAAAGATAAGAGAAAATATGCATGACCAAGTACGCATGTCAAAGACCCCAAAGTAACAGTTTGCATGCAAGCTGGGGAGGGCTTTAAAACAAAGAAAATAAAAAAAATCTCTCTCTTATTTCATGTTTATGCTTGTCTTTATTTGGCTTTCTACTTCAGAACACCTCGTTTGGGTTTTTTGAAAAGAATCATGTGGATTTCATACACACTTGAATTGGAGCTTAATAATTGAACATTTGTCTTGTGTATCTGTAGTGTGGTCCCACTATTAATATACATATCTTCTCCCACTAGATCTCATGGTTGTTGGTGGAAGAGAAAAATGTTAATGACGCTCAATTTTTATTCTTTCTAGAGGGAAACCTTTGGTGGGAAAAGAGGTACTCACCCCAAAGAATGACCTAAGCAATAAAAGGCCAAATCCAAGCTCTTCCAAACCGCTATAAAAAATATGTGATTATGATTAATGTTACAATCAACAGGTGTGAGTTTGTTATGACAACAAAAATCTCCTTCAGTATTCTTGTGATGCGTTAAAATCCTTCATTGTAAGATGTCAAAACTCTTGTTTTGGAAGGACTAGGAGAGCCCCCTTAATTATGAAGATTGTTTGAGCATAGTTACCTAGATAGATGCCCTTACTAAAGAGCCAATGTTTTTAGTTTCCAAAAAACCCTCTACTTGCTGATACAGAAGGTCAGGGACCAATTAAGACACCCCACATACTTACAATTCCTCGTAGAGATAGAAATTCCTTTGGTAGTGATGTCCCTTATAATCTGAAGTTTGGTATGCCTAAGAAGTGTGTTGTGGAGGGGAGCAAGTGCTACCAAACTTCTAAGATATCTACGTTGAATAGTGCAGCTGGATTTTATCCAAGTGGGGATTCAACGGTATTGTCCTTGCCAGCCATAGGGTTGTTATTATGTTTGATTACTCTTAGATTATAAAACATTTTGTCTATTGTGTTTTCTTGTGTGATTATTTTCAATGCAAAACCAACATCATACAAGTTTAAATGAGTCAAATATATTATATTCCTAGGGAGTTAAAAACCTACTAGAAACAATCAAACAACAACTAAAACTATTACAAACTAGGAAAATTCTAAATTGATCAATGTTCCTGCAAAATCAAATCAGTTGCTAAGTCTTGCTGAATGAAACTGCAAATCTGACAATTCCCTATATTATGTCGTAATTGCTTGTGAATTGCCACATCCTCTAGTGCTTTGCTGCAATTGAACCTTTTATTGTTGTAACTAATCTACTTATTACCACAATCACCTCTGCATTGTCATATTTGACCCTATAGTTTTCCGTAATTGTCTGTTTATTACCATATTTGATTAGAACAATAGTGTAACCTTTAAGTCAAAATGATCCTATTTCCTCTATCAAAACATTTCATTTTATCAATCCAAAACTTCATAATTCTTTGGTGTCATGTAAAAGATCAGTGTGTACACTTTAGGAGATAACAAAGATTCAGTAAAATCTCAAACATCTAGGATTACTCTTCTTTTTTAGCTCAGTTTTTATTTGGCATTGATAATTCAATAATTCAGATTAGATTATCTTGATCTCATTATCTCAGTTTTATTTCTCATCAATGACTTTGTCTCATCTCAGATAAGAGTCATATCATATTTTATCATTATAAATCTCTAAGATCAAGAGAAGTCAAAGTCTATTCTTAGAATTACCCTTGTTAAATAGGAACTAGAACTCTCTTAGAGAGGTTGTCCCTTTTGTTTTTTTTATGTCATTTGTCTTGGTTAAATCTTGGATAACACAATGTCGTTTACACCTTATAGGGGACCTACTACTAGGTCACAGACTAGGAATCAACAAGATGAATCATATGTCAATCCATTCCCTCCATGGGAAGAAGAACTAAAGATTAATCTATTTGCACATATGGATCCTTCTCTATACACTAAAAATGTACCTACAACTTCACATGTCTCCCGTCGACCAACTGTATTTATGGATGTCACAGAAGGAGAATTAGAAGACATAGAACAAGATGAAAATTCTTCACGAGTTGTAGATGTTGTAGTGGAAAGAAATCCTAAGAGATTCTTAGCTATGTTATTAGAAAAAGGAGTCAAACTTCCTTCTGGGTTTGATGTATCCACGATATGGCCAGATAATCCATTAGAAGGTCACCACACAATTGAGAATTCTCTATTTGATCCTATCATTTCCTAGATAATTTCTATTCCACTATCAACCCAAATAATTTCCTAAAAAATAATATCTGTCAAAATTAGCTCCTCAACTCAGGATAGTTCGTCTTCTACTCAAAACATGATAAGTTCTCAAACGAGTTCATCAATGGACTCTGGTTCATCTCAGGCAATGGAATCATTCCCTTTCACATCAAGTACTCAAGTTACACTATTGGTAGCTCAAAAAAGTTATAACCCATTTACACCATAATCCATCCCTATTGGATTTAGGTTTAGCTCAACACAACAAATAGGATCAATCTTTGTCAGTCCTACTTTCATTCAATGTCCTCCAAGGGTTAAATCTTTGTTCCGACAGAGGTCTCAACAACAACAATCACAACAACTACCTAGGACTCAACATGTACCTGAGTCTCAACAAACACATATGTATGGAAATCAATAACAGATCCTTGAGAGATCATATATTCCAACACAACCATTTCAAAGACAAAGTCTTGCACCAAGTACTAGGAAACAATTGAATATTGGAAATATTCCTCAATCTCAAACTGATCTTCTGATACAAAAAGTGAAATCTTTGCAAAGTATTTTTTGGACAGCCAAAATTAGGGAAAAACTAAGTCCTATAATATAGAGGACCTGTACCCTTATCCTTTTTATCACTCACTGAACATGACTTCATTTCTTGCACACTTTGCAGTATATAAATTTGACAAGTATAGTGGAAACACTAACCTTGTTGAGCACATTAGGGAGTTATTTTCCAGTTGAATCAAGGTTGCACACAATGAAACATATCTCATGCGATTGTTCCCCCAGTGTTTAGGTGGACCAACAATGGAATGATTTTCTCACCTACTTCATGGTATTCAATCTTGGAGGGAACTAGCTGAATGGTTCATTGTTCACTTCCATCATAACATAGAACACAAGATCAACATGAAGGATCTCTGTGATATCAAACAAAATGAAGGTGATTCCTTCTCCAAATTCCTACAAAGATGGAAGGGAACAACTAATAGAATCCCATATGATGTTCCTGAATAGGATGTCATAGTCATGTTTGTCGATAACCTTGTCCCAGACATGACATTTACTACAAAATGCAACTTGCTCCAAATTTCAAACAATTAATCAAACGAGGTACTTGATGTGAGAAAAAAATAATCAAGATAGGGATCCTCGCTGATCCTAACCAATAAAATACCACCAAAACTTATAATGATAAATCTAAGTGGTGGAATAAAAACAAAAATGATACCAATGACTGCACCACCGATGTTAAGACCATCAACTACGTGCAACCAAATATTTTATTGTAGGGGGATTCAACACCAAGTCAAACCCCTATAACACATACACCCTTGGAAAATCCTCAAGCACAAACACAAGGGTCAAACAATCAAACGACCAACCTTACACAATCTCAACCTAATGCTCAACCTCAACAAAGAACTCCTTTTCCAAAATGCAAATATACACCTTTAGGGGAATCACTTGAAGTAGCACTCAAGAAGTTAACCCAATGTAATATCATCACATTACCTGAGATAAGATAAGTTGAGCATGGTTTTGTTAAACCAAAGTGGTGGAGTGACAATGAATTCTATGAATATCATCGCGTTAAGGGTCATAAGACATTAAACTCTTATTTACTAAAGAACATCATCCAAGACTTAATCAAACAACATGTAACTGATGTCACCAATGTTAAAACCAAAGGTAACATGGATCATATGCTATTCAAATATCTATTGCAAAATCATAATAAAGGGAAGACCCCAGTGTCTGGTGGCTAGTCAAAATAGGTCAACTATACCTACTCCTCTGATAACACAATAAATTGCATTAACCCTACTGAATACTAGATTGCAAGCATCACTATCAGAAATAATAAATCCAAGTGTACAGTCACAACCCACCACTCCAAGGTTATCCTACATGGGCACCTTCTACTTCTTCCACACCAACAACTACTGCACAACCTCCCAATCCACAACACATTTTGGTGGATCAAATCAAGCGCACCCCACTCAGTTCTCAATCTTTGAATTATTGCGCATATCCTGTAAGCACAAACAAGCATTAGACCAAGCTCTCCAAAATTAAGATATCCCAAGGGACATATCTCATGAGAATTTTAAAACCATGGTCAATTACATTTCCACCAATAAGCATTCTAGGTTTACTCACCATGATGTTCCTTCGCATAAACCGCTGCGCAATGATCTCTTACACTTTCTTGTCCAAGTGCATAAACATAAAATCATATGAGTCCTTAATGATGGCGGGGATGGATTTGTATTATGTAAATTTTTTATAAAGGAATAAACAATAAAAAACTAAAACTTACTCCTATATTGCTACATACACCTGAAAATATATGGAAATAAGCATGCAAATGAGATGAAATGAAATAAGCAACAAAATTAATCTATTCAAAACAAAAGCATGCAAACCTCCCAAAATAATAAAATGTTGATTATATTGTTGATGGAGAAATGTGGTTGCTCAAAACCAACAACATAGCATTGCACAAGATGGTAGATCCTTTCTAGAAAATGAGGAGAAGACTCCCATTATATAGATTTTTGAAGAGGCAAGATAAATGGTTAGGTAGGGTTTTCGTTTGGGTGAATGAGATTAAGAGACAAAATAGATGAGTGTCTACGATTAAGAGGTGGAGCTTGGGTGAAGGAGATTAAGAGGCAAAAGAGACGAGTGCCTAGGATTAAGAGGTCGAAGGGAGTTGTTGAATTTTTAAGCGGGAGAGGTCAAATGAAGAGATGAATGACACGTAGCGTTTGGAGAAATGTTTAGGAGTTGATCCATGTGATTGCACTTGATTGGTTAAAATGAAAAGAAGAGGGTTAATGAATTCATAAAATAAACAAAATCATTTATTTAATAAATAGAGGAAAAAAATTCTTAAATTAAATAAATAATAATTTATTTAATTTTAAAAAGATAAGGACAATGAATTATTCAAATAAATATGAATATTTATTTAAATAATAGATGATTAAGATAGAATGAAAGATGAAAGATGATTAGGATTATTAAGATAAGATGAATGATTAGGATGATTAGGAGGAATGTGGATGATTATGATGATTACGATAGAATGAAAATGATTATGGTGAGAAAGAAGAATATGAATGAATTAGATGAAGTGATTAGGATGAAGGAAATAATGAAGAAGGAAGATAGTTAGGATAATTAAGGATGATTAGGAGATGATTACTAGGATGATTAGAATATGGAGGATGATTTGATTGGATTAAGGAGATGACTAAGGGTGTGATCGTTTATTAGGAGATGATGATTACAAGAATTGGGAATGATTGAAATTTGAGGAATGATTTGGATGATTAAGAGGGGATTAGGATAAGAAGTATGATGATGATGAAGAAGTGGGTTGATGTGGAGATGATGAAAGCTTGAATTAGAGGAAAATTATGTTGGATGTTGTTGGAATTGGTTACTACTGATAGTGTTGGAATTCATTTTTTTTCACTAATGTCAACATATGTTTCTTTAAAGGAAGAACATACTGGTTATTACTGTTGTATGTTGACTGAAAGAAGTGTACGAATACTGTACAGTTGAATCAGAATGAGAAAAGATTATGATATGTAGAAGGATGTATTGTGATCTTATTTCTAAGGTTTCTAGGATTAATATTGTATATTGGATGAGTTACAGATGTTATAGTGAAGACTAGATACTGGACTGTGACAGTGATGTTTGACAGAGTGAGTCTCTATGTTTTGAGTATATCTTACAAGAAATGATGATTCATGTTATGAAAGCTTAAGGGATGAAAAAAGACATGTTAAGGAATATTTTTTATGGGTTGCAAGTCATATAATTTTTGGTGATGTCATTTGTGGCGTGTATTCTGGAGGAGACCTATTTAGGGCTGACTTTAGAGATGTAGGATGTATTATGTATTGCGAGCATGGATTACGGATCTTGGATTATATTTGATGAATTTTAATTGATGTTTACTTGTTATAGGTGTTGGAGATTTACTTCTAGCAGCCAGTTGATTGTATGTTTGTCATTGATGACAACATATAATATACAACAATGTTTTGTATGTACTTATCAGAATGATGGTATCAAGCCTTGTGTGGTTATATTCATGTTGTAGACATGTTTTTTATATTTTTTTCATGCACAAAATCAAATATGAAGTTTCAGTTGTGTTGTGTAATTCTGTTATGTGGCAGTTACAGTTTCTGGAGTTTGTCAGTATAGAGCTGACGTATTGCATTGGTTCTTGATTTGTGCCTATCTTCAAGATATGCGTGTGTATATTCATGATTAGTTATGAGTTGATGATAGTTATCTAAAGGCACCAAACATGTTTCAAGAAGATTGCAAAGCTAGAGTTAATTTGGTGAGGTCGACTTAGTGAAGCGTCGTGTCTATTCAGTTTATATTTGCACGGTTGTAATTATGCTTGCATGATTAGTAAAGCCAACAAGGATGTTATGAAGAGTCATCTTATAGGTCCCATGATCTCATACTTTGAGGAAGATACTTATATCAAGCCATTTGTGATACGCTAAGTGTGAATGATATGAAAAGAGATAGAAAATGTACAGAGCAGAATATCAGTTGTGTTTCATTCATCAAGGGTCTATGTGAAGAAGTAGTAGAAGATTACAATACATTGGAACTGATCAAAATAGTAGGTCTACTCTATAGTTCATCATCAAATATAGTGCATATATGTTCTACAGAAGGTTGTAGCCATCACCATTGAAGCAGTGAGCTTTTTGGACAGTGAGTCCACCACTCCTAACAGGGTTATTTGTAAAAGAATCCTAACAGGGTTCGACCCTTAACCAGGTCACTATACTTATTGTATTGTAAAGTAAAACTCCTAACAGGGTTGGAATATCTTCTAACAGGGATTACTATAAACAAGTATAGTTCATTGTGGGTACTAATTCCCACCAGGGTTTTTACCATTTGGTTTCCCCGTAACCAAATTATGGTGTTGTCTATTTATGTTATCTGAATGTGCATTTGCTTTATTATATTCTAGAGTTGATAAGGTTAAAGAATTAAATAAGTTGATAACTGATTCACCCCCCCCTCTCAGTTATCCTTTGGGACTATTCTAACAATTGGTATCAGAGCCAAGTGCCTTGAAGAAGAAGCCTAACAGCTTAAGGTAGATCAGATGTCTTACTTTAGAAAACAGAGCCCTAATTTTGATGGAGAAAATTATCTGGATTGGAAAAAAAAAATGATAACACATCTACAGTGTGTTGGCTTTGATATCTTTGAGATAGCCACACAATAAGTTGTTATTCCCTCTTTAAAAGATCTATCAAGAGATGATGATACTAGTAAACAAAAGGATACATTCACAGCTAATGCAATTGCCAAAGAAGCCCTTATAAGTGCACTATCTGATAGTGAATTTTCTAAAATCAAGAAATTAGACAAGGCATACACAATATGGAAGTATTTAGAAGACATGTTTGAAGGAGATGTTCAAGCAAAGAATGCACACAGGAAGACATGGAAAAAAAAATACAACAATCTTGAGATGTTACCTGAAGAGAACATTAGAGCCTACAATCAAAGGATAAATGAAGAAGTCTCTGGAATCATAAACAATGGTGGAGAAATATTAGAAGAATATATAATGGACAAGCTGTTGACTACTTTAACATCAAAATATGAGAACAAGATCAGTATTCTAGAGGAAACCATGCAATTTTTCACAAGACTTCAAGAGAGAGACTTTGATCAGTAAAATCTTTGCATTTGAGATATCAAGATTGAAGACTAAACCAAAAGGTGAAACAACTTTCAAAGCTTCAATTCATGGCAAGAAATCTCACATCTCTAGCAACAATGAAAAAGAAGCAGTTGATGAAGAACTAGAAGAAATCATAGCCATGATTGCCAAAAGAGAAAAGAAAGGAAAAGGGAAATATGAAGGATAGCTTCCATTAAAATTTTTTTCATGCAACAAGATCGGTCACTTTGCATCCAAGTGTCTTACAAGAGTAAAGAAATTCAGATCTGACTATAAACCTAAATATAGGAAGGAATGCTATCATGTTGAAGGTGTAACTGATGAAGATTCAGGAGAAAATGAAATTGGATTCATTGCACTTAAAGACATGGAAAAATTGATTGAGCATATGGACATTGAAGATGAAAAGGAAACGCAGGAGTTAGCTCTAATTTCCAAAGTAGACATCAGAATTGATTGGATCATTGACAACGGATGCTCTCATCACATGACAGGTGATAAAGATAGATTTGTTCATCTAGAAAATTACAAAGGTGGTATGGTTAGATTTGGAGATAACACTCCTAAACCTATAATAGGTAGAGGATCCATCACCCTGGATGGAAAGAACAAGACAAATGATGTTATGTATGTTGATGGATTACATCACAATTTACTAAGTGTTGGACAACTACTTGACAAAGGTTATCATTTGAAATTCAAAGACAACAAATGCATTATTAGCAACAAAGAAGGAGACATTATTGCATCAGACTCCAAAACAAAAGGTAATGTTTTCCAGCTCAATTCTGATGTAAGTTGTTTTATTGCAAAAGTGGATGACAGTTGGTTATGGCACAAGAGACTCTGTCATATCAATTTTGATAATATAGTAAAGATAAGAAATGTCAAGGAAGTTAGATATCTTCCAATAATTGCAAGACCAACTAAAAAAATATGCAAGGAATGTGTTATGGGAAAGCATGTAAGGAGTTCTTTCAGAAGGAAGCAGAACTCAGCTGAAAACAAGTTAGACCTAGTGCATACAGATTTATGTGGTCCTACTCAAACCAGGTCATATTACAGAGAAAGGTATTTCATTTTGTTTGTTGATGATTTTTCAAGAATGATGTGGGTTGCATTCTTAAAGGAGAAGTCTGAAGCCTTTGAGAAGTTCAAAATATTCAAATCCAAAGTGGAAAATGAATCTGGATTAAAACTAGTGTCTGAGATCAGATAGAGGAGGATAATTCACCTCTGACCAGTTTTATGACTATTGTGAAGAACATGGAATTAAAAGACATTTGAGTGAAACTAGAACCCCACAGTAGAATGGCATAGAAGAACGAAGGAACCGGATCATACTTGATACAACGTGCACTATGATTATTGAAGGAAAAGTTGTGCACACCTATTGGAGAGATGTAGTTAATACACCAGTCTACACTATCAATAGAACTCAACTAAGGCCAGGCGTGGATAAGACACCTTATGAACTTTGGTTTGGTAATGTACCTATAGTAAAATACTTTAGAATATTTGGTAGCAAGTGCTACATCAAGAGAGATGATGGTGTTGGTAAGTTTGATGCTAGAAGCGA
>MU224540.1:7854967-7908443 GCA_018584345.1 Thuja plicata | reverse complement strand
CATTGATGTTTCATGTAATGAACCTGAATCAAGCAAAGAAGTATCACAAATTACAGATGAGGATGCTACACCTAAAGTTTCAAAATTCACATCTAGATATCACTCAAAGGAGGATATCATTGGAGATTAGAGTAGCAGTGTGTTGACCAGATCAAAAGCAAAAAGGTTAACAGAGGATGAAGAGGTATGTTTACTTTCACAGATTGAACCTTTAAATGTTGAAGATGCTTGTAAGGACTCTGATTGGAAGAAAGCAATGGAAGAAGAATTAGATCAGATAATAAAAAATGATACATGGGAATTGGTCCCTAGACCCAGTGACAAAAATGTGATTGGAACAAAGTGGGTATTCAAAAACAAAATGAATGAAGATTGAACAGTGGTCAGAAACAAAGCAAGACTAGTGTGTAAAGGATATGCACAGAGGGAAGGGATAGATTACACTGACACATTTGCCCCTGTGAGCAGACTGGAAGCCATAAAGTTATTCTTGGCTTATGCAACATTCAAGGATTTTAAAGTATATCAAATGGATGTTAAATCAGCTTTTCTGAATGGTGACTTGAAGGAAGAAGAATACATAGAACAACCTAAAGGATTCAATCTATTAGATAAACTAGATATGGTATGCAGATTAAAGAAAGAACTCTATGGACTTAAACAGGCCCCAAGAGCTTGGTATGAGAGACTAGATGGTTATCTTACCAGGATTGGATTTAAGAAAGGAGAAGCAGATTGTCACTTATTCATAAGAGAGACACCTGATGGACTACTACTTGTGGCCATATTTTTTGATGACATTATCTTTGGAGGTAATGAAAAGCTTAGTTCAGAATTTGCAAAAGAAATGTAGAATGAATTTGAAATGAGCATGATTGGTCCTATAAAATATTTTTTGGGATTAAACATAAAGCAGAAAGATAAAGGAATATTCATAAATCAGTCCAAATATGTGAGGGAAATATTGAAAAAATTTAAGATGGAGTAGTACAATATTGAAAAACTTTATTTCTGGAGTAGTACATGTGCTTAATTGTTTATGGCACCCTTTTCCATTGATGTCAAAGGGGGAGTATATAGTAAGGGGGAGCATATACTCTGGAGGAGTATAAAACATAGTCAAAAGAGTTGCAGCAGTGTAGAGAAATATTTGATGAGGATATTGAGAAGATTGTAAAAAGAAAGAAGACACCAGGTGTTGAAGATGTTTTTAATATCATATGTTGCCATCAATGTCAAAGGGGGAGATTGTTGGAGATTTACTTCTGGCAGCCAGTTGATTATACGTTTGTCATTGATGACAACATATAATATACAACAGTGTTTTGTATGTACTTGTCTGAATGATGGTATCAAGTCTTGCATAGTTATATTCATGTTGTAGACATGTTGTTTATGTTTTTTTCATACACACAAACTTAGATATGAAGTTTCAGTTGTGTTGTGTAATTATGTTATGTGGCAGTTACAGTTTTTGGAGTTTCTCTATACAAAGCCGACGTATTACATTGATTCTTGAGTTGCACCTATCTTCAGGATATGCATTTGTATATTCATGATTAGTTATGAGTTGATGATAGTTATCTAAAGGTTCCAAACGTGTTTCAAGAAGATTGCAAAGTTAGAGTTAATTTGGTGAGGCTGACTTAGTGAAGCGTCGCATCTATTCAGTTTATATTTGTGCAGTTATAATTATGCTTGCGTGATTATTAAAGCCAATAATGATGTTATGAAGAGTCGTCTTACAGGTCCCATGATCTCATACTTTGAGGAAGATACTTATAGCAAGTCATTTGTGATACGCTAAGTGTGAATGGTACGAAAAGAGACAGAAAATGTACAGAGCAGAATATCAGTTGTGTTTCATTCATCAAGGGTCTATGTGAAGAAGTAGTAGAAGATTAAAATACATTGGAACTAATCAAGATAGCAGGTCTACTCTACTGTTCATCATTAGATATAGTGCATATCTATTCTACAGAAGGTTGTAGCCTTCACCATTGAAGCAGTGAGCTTTTTGGACAGTGAGTCCACCACCCCTAATAGGGTTATTTGTAAAAGACTCCTAATAGGGTCTGACCCTTAACCAAGTCACTATACTTATTGTATTATAAAGTACAACTCCTAACGGGGTTGAAATATCTTCTATCATGGATTACTGTAAACAAGTATAGTCCATTGTGGGTACTAATTCCCATCGGGGTTTTTACCATTTGGTTTCCCCGTAACCAAATTATGGTGTTGTCTATTTGTGTTATCTGAATGTGCATTTGCTTTATTATATTCTGGAGTTGATAAGGTTAAAGAATTGAATAAGCTAAAAACTGATTCACCCCCCCCCCTCTCAGTTATCCTTTGGGACTATTCTAACAATAGGTACCGTGTATATCTTAGCAAGGGGTTAACTAATTATTTGTATATTGGGGAAACTTAATTGGCCGACCTAATAAATTATTGTAATAGGGTATATATGAGAGATCTTTTCTTTTGAAAATATGTATGTATGGAAGAGGAAACTTGAGAGACAGAGAAGTGTGGAAGCTGAGAGATTGATTGTCTATTGGATGTAGAGTAGAGGATGTGATTATGGTACTTCATTGGAACTGACCAAGCAAAGATTGTTGCTATCAGACAATTCACTGGATTGTATATTTTCTATATACATTTTTTTTACAGACTGTAAGTCCTTGAGGGTGGCTTTAACCTTCTTTAGGCAATAAGCCCTCTATTTCTCTTGACTCCTAACAGGGTATGTCCTTTAACATGGACTATGTACTGTAATACATTAATAAGCTCCTAACATGGCTAAATATTTTAACAAGGATACTATACTCTCAATACATTATTTGTGGGTGTTAATTCCCATCAGGTTTTTACCTTTAACAGGGTTTCCTTGACAACAAAGGATTGTGTTATTGTGTTGTCATTTATCGTGTTATCATTTGGATTAAAGTTTTGGTTTATAAAGTTTAATGTTTAATAATCTGCCTCACAACTGATTCACCCCCCCTTCTCAGTTATGTTGGTGGACTGTCATTCCTAACAATTGGTATCAGAGACAATGGTCCTTAGAGAGAAATCTTAACAGCTTGAGGTGATCCTACATATGGCTTACTATAGCAAGGATAGTCCAAAATTTGATCTTGAAAACTTTGATAGTTGGAAGAAAAAGATGAGAACGCATTTTTTATGTTTGGGAATTGAATACTGGATGATTACTAAGACGAAGGAACAAATGAAATATGAGGATGAAATGGATAAAGCTACTGAAGATGAAAATAATTTATTCTCATGTAACATGGTCGCAAGAGAAACATTAATTAGCGCACTTTCTGAAAGTGAATTCATAGAGGTAAAATATATAGATTCTACACATGAAATTTGGACAAGATTGGAAGCACTGTATGAATGAGATAAGTTTACAAAGAAGGTGAAGTTACATAACTGGAAGACAAAGATGGAAAAATTGAAAATGAAAGATACTGAGAACATTAGAGAATATGCATAGAGATTTACTAAAGTTTTTACTAACATCAGGAACTCTGAAGGTACTTACAGTGAGGAAGAAGTGATTGCAAAGATTCTCAGATCCCTGAAACCTATATACAAAACTAAAGTACAAGCTATAGAAGATATTATACCTTTGACATAAAAATTCAATAGAGAGATGTTGATTGGGAAACTAACTACCTTTGACATATAAATTCAATAGAGAGATGTTGATTGGGAAACTAACTACTTTTGAGGCCGCAAAACTGGGAGATTATCTACCTAAATTTGAGTCAACATTCAAGGTGACTGTGCATAGAAACAAAAAGACCTTATCAGGAATTATGAGCACTAGCAGTAATGACTTAAGAGAAGAACTTGAGAAATATGCTGAAGAATGAGAACAAATATAGGAAGAAGAAAGAAAGCTAGATGAAATTATGTCCCTGATCGCTAGAAGAGAAAAGAGAGGTAAGGGTAAATTTGAAGGAAAGTTACCTTTGAAATGTTTTTCATGCAATAAGATAGGTCATTTTGCATCTCGATGTCCAACAAGGGTTCCAAAGCATAAACCTAAGTATTCAAAGGACAAGAAATGTTATTATGCTAGTGAAGGTTTTTTTGATGATGAAGCTATTGACTATAATGTGATTGGATTTATTGCTATTAAGGATGATGAACCTATACATACAGAAAGAGCCTTAGTATCTTGTGTGGAAAAGAAATCTGAATGGGTTATAGACAGTGTTTGTTCACATCATATGACTCGAGATAAAAATAAGTTTGTTAATTTGAAAAATTATGATGGTGGTGTTGTAAGATTGGTGACAATACTCCTAAGCTTATCATTAGAGTTGGATCCATTTATCTGGATGGAAAAACTAATACTAACAATGTGTTGCTTGTTGATGGACTTAAGCATAATTTTTTGAGTGTTAGACAACTAGTGGACATGGGTTATCAATTGAAATTTATAGATGGGAAATGTTCTATCAGAAGTAAGTCAGGAGACTTGATCGCATCTAGTACTAAATCGAGAGGTAATGTCTAAATCGAGAGGTAATGTCTTTGAATTAAATACATCTAAGGCTTCTTTTTTTGTTGCGAAGGTTGATGACAGTTGGTTATGGCATAGAACATCTTGTCATGTTAACTTTGACAATATTGTGAAGGCAAGTATAAATAATGTAGTTAGAGATCTACAAAATATTGTGAAACCATCTAATATTATGTGTATATAGTGTGTTATGGGGAAGTAGACTAGAAGTAGTTTTAAAAGAAAATCTTACTCAACAAAAGGGAAGTTGGATCTGGTACATACAGATCTGTGTGGTACTACAAGAATAAGGTCTTACTATGGTGAAAGGTATTTTATACTTTTTGTTGGTGAATTTTATAGGATGATGTAGGTTACATATCTGAGAGAGAAATCTGAGGCATTTGAAAAATTCAAGATATTCAAAGCAAAAGTTGAGAATGAATGAGTCCTGAAGATAAAATGTTTGAGATCAAATAGAGGTGGTGAGTTTACTTAAGATTTGTTTAATACCTACTGCAAAGAGCATGGAATATAAAGACAAACATATGCTCCTAGGACACCACAATAGATTGGGATAACAAAGCAAAGGAACATAACAATATTAGATGCTGCTAGAACTATGTTGCTGGAAGGAAATGTATCACATGTTCATTGGAGGGAATTTTTTAGTACTATTGTGTACACCTTGAATAGAATTCAGATAACAGAAGGTACAAGTAAGACTCCTTATGAATTATGGTTTAATCGAACTCCTAATGTAAAATATTTCAAAATATTTGGAAGTAAATTCTATATCAAAAGAGATGACAAGATAGGGAAGTTTGATGCTATAAGTGATGAAGGTATCTTCCTTGGCTATTACACTAAGAGAAAATCCTATAAATGTTTCAATATGAGATTGAGGATGATGATTAAAAGTAATAATGTGAGGATAGATGAAAGGTTTCAGGTTCAAGAGAGAATGTATGACTGTAATCAGACTGCAGAGGTTAAGGAGGTCACTGTTGATCCTAAAGAACCTTTGGAGATTGATAATGAGATTGAAGATGAATCAAATAAGTTTACTGAAACTCCTAACACTCTAAGGTATGTTAAGAAGAACCATCCTAAAGATCAAATCATTGGTGATGCAAATAGAGGAATGATGAAAAAATCAAAATTAAGACATGAAATTTTTTTGATTTCCCAAGTTGAACCAAAATCTACCGATGAGGCATGTAGAGATGAATCTTGGACTTAAGCTATGCAGGAAGAATTAGAACAGATAAAGAAAAAAACACTTGGGATTTTGCTCGAAGGGTTAAAACAATAATGTTATAGGAACTAAGTGGGGTTTCAGAAACAAAATGGATGAGGAAGGAACAATGGTAAGAAATAAGGCTAGAATGGTTTGTAAAGGCTACTGGCAACAAGAAGGCATAGAATTTGAAGAAGCGTTTTCTCCTGTTGCTAGGTTGGAAGCGGCGAGATTATTTATTGCTTATGTTGCACATAAATACTTTAAGGTATATCATATGGATGTGAAATCTGAATTTTTGAATGGAGATCTAGAGGAAGAGGTGTACATAGAGAAACCTGATGGATTTCCTTTGACAGAAGATGAAGACATGGTTTGCAAGTTGAAGAAAGATTTGTATGGAATTAAACAAGCACTGAGAGCATGATATGCAAGACTAGACAAATATCTAATTCATCTTGGTTTCAGAAAAGGTAATGCATACAGTAATTTATACTTAAGAACTAGTGAAGATGAAATTCTAATTATAGAAGTTTTTGATGATGATATCATTTTTGGGGGTAATGATGAAATGAGTAAAAATTTCTCTAAAGAGATGGAAAATGAATTTGAAATGTCAATGATTGGTGAGATGAAATTTTTCTATGGATTGCAAATTAATCAAAACAAGAATGGTATTTTTATATCTCAGACCAAGTATCTTAAGGAAGTGTTGAATAAATTTGGAATGGAGGATTGTAAACATGTTGGGACACCCATGGTGACTGGTTATAAACTTACTAATAATGATGAAACTCAGAGTGTTTTTTTAGATAAAGTACAAATAAATGATTAGAGGTCTACAATATCTAACTCACACCAGACCAGATATTTCCAATACAGTTGGAATTGTGGTAAGATATCGAGAGATCCTAAAGAGACACACCTTGTTGCTGTGAAAATAATTTTTAGATACTTGAAAGGAACAATAGAGTATGGATTATGGTATGAAAAATATGATGACTTTATTTTATACATGCTTATACTGATGCTGATTGGGCATGTAGTGTGGATGATAGAAAGAGTACACATGGAGAATTTTTCCTTGGAAAAAGGCTAGTTTCATGGTTAAGTAAGAAGTAGGATTGTATAGCTCAGTCTACTAGTGAATCTGAGTATGTTGCTACTGCTATAAATTGTACACAAATTGTTTAGATAAAACAAATGTTGAAGGACATTGGAATAATTTTTGAAGAGCCAGTGGTTATCCATTGTGATAACACTAGCATAGTGAATATGTCAAAGAATCCTGTAATGCATTCAAGGACTAAACATATTTCTATTAAGTATCATTTCTTGAGAGACAAGGTAGCAGAGAAGGCTATCAGATTGGAGTATGTTAGCACAAAAGAACAAATAATATATATATTTAAAAAACCTTTTCCAAAAGATTCTTTTGAGTATCTCAGAAGCGTGCTTGGAGTGAGATCCCCTCCCTATGGTAATTAATTAATGTAGGAATGCATCAATCCAGTGGCTTTTAGAGCTATATCATTTTCTAGACTTGATGTATGGATCTACTCCTCAGGGGGAGTAATCGCAGGAACACTATAGAACATATTTGGGTGATTTTGCACCTGGTTGTTACATACATGAAGATTTGAAAAAGCTACACCTTGTAGAATAATGAAGAAGAGTTATGGAACCCTTTTCCATTGTTGTCAAAGGGTGAGAGATTGTATGAGAAAATCCCTACTGTTTAGGGAGAGCCGTGTTGAGGATAGTGAGAAGATTGTACTTTTGGGTTGATGGATTTTCTCATATGTTTCCATCAATGCCAAAGGGGGATATTGTTGGAATTGGTTACTACTGATACTATTGGCATTCATGTTTTGTCACTGATGTCAATATATGTTTCTTTGGGGGAAGAACAAACTAGTTATTATTGTTGTATGATGACTAACAGAAATGTACGGATACTGTACAGTTGAATCAGAATGAGCAAAGATGATGATGTGTAGAAGGATGTATGGTGATCTTATTTATAAGGTCACTTGACTTAATATTGTATATTGGATGAGTTACAAATGTTTTAGTGAAGACTGGATACTAGACTATGACAGTGATGTTTGACAAAGTGAGTCTCTACGTTTTGAGTATATCTTACAAGCGATGATGATTCAGGTTATGCAAGCTTAAGGGATGACAAAAGACATGTTAAGGAATGTTTTTTATGGGTTACAAGTTGTATTATTATTGGTGACATTAGTTGTGGTGTGTATTCTGGAGGAGACCTATTTGGGGCTAACTTTAGAGATGTAGCGTTTATTGTGGATTATGAGCATGGATTATAGATCTTGGATTATATTTGATGAATTATAATTAATGTTTACTTGTTATAGGTACCGTGTGCATCTTAGCAAGGGGTTAACTAATTATTTGTATATTGGGGAAGCTTAATTGGTTGACCTAATCAATTATTGTAATAGGGTATATATGAGAGATTTTTTCTTTTGAAAAAATGTATGGATGGAAGAGGAAAATTAAGAGATAGAGAAGTCAGGAAGCTACGAGCTTGATTGTCTACTGGATGTAGAGAAGAGGATGTGATTATGCTAACTCATTGGATCTGACCAAGAAATGAAAGTTGCTATCATACAGGGCACTGGATTGTATATTTTCTATATACACTTGTGTTTCAAACTGTAAGTCCTTGAGGGTGGCTTTAACCTTCTTTAGGCAGTGAGCCCACTATTGCTCTTGACTCCTAACAGGGTTTGTCCTTTAACAGTGACTATGTACTGTAATGCATTAATAAGCTCCTAACAAGGCTAAATCTTTTAACAAGGATACTATACTCTCTATACATTATTTGTGGGTGCTAATTCCGATCGGGGTTTTACCTTTTACATGGTTTCATCGACAACAAAGGATTGTGTTATTGTGTTGGCATTTACTGTTTTATCATTTGGATTAAAGTTTTGGTTTATAAAGTTTAATGGTTAATCATCTGTCACACAACTGATTCACCCCCTCTCAGTTGTATTGGTGGATTTTTATTCCTAACAAAGTAGACTTAAACAAGACTTGATTTTTTTTGTTTCTGAAATGTTTTGATTTTTTGAATTTTTTTATTATTTTTGTTTTGAAGAATTATAAAAGAACACAAAAAAGAAATAGAAAATAAGCCAAATTCCTAAGGATCATTTTGGGTGATGTGTCCCATTTTTGGTTTCAAGTGGGGAAGGTGAACAAAACATTTAAGAACATAAGACACATTAATAAACCTACTCAAGTGGGAGTATCAATCCTTGTATAAACAAGAAATGATGGCCAATTAGGTTCAACTATAGGATATACAAGCTCAAATAGGGGATTTCCTCTATATACGCAACGTACACGAGTTCTAAGTTTGTAGATGAAAGATAATAATACCAAATATCCATGAGGAAATGATAACCCAATCTCTACCTTCACTTCCCAAAGGTATAAAGTTATTTGGGGCTTAGCCAATATTGACAATATTCTACTCCCAAGAGGTATATCTTTATATTCAAGCCCCGCTATTTATACCCTATCAGAATGCGGGGGTTGAGGTCATCCCCTAGAGTGATCACTTATCTAGGCAAGCCCCCTAAAAATAAAAAAATTATGATCCATTAGTTATGTCCCCCTAAAACTCCTTAACAAGGATGAGAGAAGAAAACATAAATAAGAACATCTTGAGGATTAAAAAAAAGGGGTTCATTTTAAACCCAAATCCAAATGTGAATGATTAATTTTCAGCCCTTTTTTTTCAATGTGAGGAGGACCCACCAAACAAGTTGACCAAAACAAAGAAATGATGTTATGATGAAAAATAATACTATGACCACTTTTTACAATATAAGTAAGAAGGTTTGAAACAAGTGCACCTTGCTTTCCAATCTTTTTATGCTTCTTTGATCAAGCTAGCTTCACAAACTCAAATCAAGTGTGTGAAATCATAAAAAATATAATAATCCCAACATTAAAAAGGTTATTCCACATGACATTAAAAATCACAATAGACCCTTTTCCAAAGAAATAAAGTGATCTTATGGTACATTGAACTATGTGCAAACAAAATGCAAGCTCATCATAAAAATTATAAATTTAATTTTTTTTTAAACTTTTGACCTAGTCAGCAAGATTTGATTTGTTTGTTATAAATTGAGTCCCAAGAATAAAAATTAAAAGAAGAGACCCTTTCTCAAAATCTAATAAATTTTTAAAAATGTAAGAGTTTTAGATAAATACCTTAATTTGTGCCCTAGGGACCCGATTTACAAAAACATATCAATTTTCAAAGATTAGATTTTAAAGCCATTACTTTTCCTCAAAACCAAAAAATAAAGAACAAACCCCCTTTAGAATTTTCAGAACTTTCTAAAAATGTAATTTTTTCTGAAACATTCACTGATTTGCGACCAAATATGAATTTCCATGAATAATCATAACTAATTAGAACTGACAGAAAAATGATCAGAAAAATCTAATTTTCAGACTGCAACATCTTAGAATCATCCCAAACCTACAATAAATATTTCACAGAAAAATTCCAATTCATTTGTAAGATATCATCAAATATTTCAAAATCGTAGGATTTTGTCTTCAACTTCAACTTGCACAAGGGTTAGCCTTGAAAACTTGAATAAAACAATAATACAAGGTTAGAAAAATCTTTAAAAGTGTAGGTCTAATAGGGACAAGGGTCCCACTGTGGTGTAGAGTCACCTAGGATGATCTAATGAGATCATTTTTGAATTGTGTCATTTTTTTTATTGTGATCTATCCATTGTAATAAGGCCTCAATGAGGCCTTTGATGTTTGTAATAAGGCCAATTTGGTCACAAAGTCCTAAAAGGACCATGGTAGGTAAATGTTGGTCAAACCTCTCCAAAACATGTCAAATGGGGGTCAGAAGTGTTTTAGGGTCTAAAAGGTCCTATTTTGGTGATTGTAAGGTCGTATGGTCACTATAATGTGACAAATGCAAAAATGCCCAAATTGTCAAAATTTCGCTATGCAACTTAGACATCATTAGTGTTAGTTTGAAACCCAACAAATAAAAAATTAAAAATTTAGTTAAGTCGGTTGGGACAGGTCTATGGAGGTTTCTAAAATCCCTATGGATGAATTGAGTTGTTGTTGTTGAAGTTTTGAATGAACAAGATTTTTCTTTGCTGAAACACAAGTTTTCTATTATCTTCGTTGTTTATTGTTATTGTATGGACACATATTGATTGGGGCATCCAATACATTACCATTAAATTTTTTATGAGTTAGTTTCTCTCTGAAATTGATTTGAAGTTATTTGGTGCTCGCATTGAGGAGATTCATTGGGTTTTGTGAAGACTGGTTTAGGAAGCCTAGAACCTGAAGGGTTTGGAATCAAATGGCCCTAACCTAACATTCCACCATTTGATTTGGACAATTATCTAGGGAGTGTTAGGACTCCATGTACATTATAAGATGCAAGTGATTTTTGAGCAGTCAGAGCAAAACCTAAATTTTGTTGTGAAGCCCTAGGCTTTGCATGTGGATGTGACAAGTCGAGATTGAGAGTATGAGCTACAAAAGAAACAAATAGGGGTGTGGGTGTCATATAATGAGTTATTTAGTGTCCTTAAACATATAAAAACTCAAAAAATGAGCCTTTTTTAGGGGGTGTTGACTGGTGAAGGGTTTTATGCATATTTCCATGAATTAGCCTATTAATCCTAATTGGCTCAGTATTGGTTGACCGGGTCAAACTCAAAACCCAGATACAATTTTATGATATTGTATAGAGGGACCAAAAGGGTTCTCTAAAATATTACTTATTTGAGCCTTGTTAAGGCAATTTGGAAGTTAGGGGCTTAAAAGTCAGTTTGTAGGGCTATTAGCCATTAGGTCTCTAATACTCCTAATTGGGAAAAACCAAATTGTGGGTCTTTGTCATGTCCTCCAAGGGGATAATTTGGTTTATTTGAAGAGTTTAGAAATGGACCGACATTGACACATGATCTATGAAACCATGGTGGTAAGTTCCTAATATGCAAGGGGTATACGTTACTAGGAAGGTCTTGGGGAAATAGGCTTGTTGGGAGGAGTTGTATCTCCTTTGTGAGTTGAATTTCTCTTTGGAGATTGGTAAAAATGATGGGGAAAGAGATAGTTCAAGGTGTAAGTTATAACCTTGGGAAGGTTATAAGAGAGGACCATTGAATGATGTGTAGTTGAAGCCTTTGTAAGAGTGAACCCAAGAATTCTAGAAGTGAACCTAATCCTCTCTTCATCATATTGGTATTAGAGCCAATAGTTTGTGCTTGATTGTAGTGTATTTCAGATGAAGAGAACCAAGTAGAGGCTAACATAATTCCTCCTAAGAGTATGACTCAGGATTCTATAAGGAAGATGGTAGAATAATTTCTTGAAACAAATCTTGGAGAATTGAAGAAGTTCAAGGGTAAGGACAATGGTTGTGAATGTGATACAGAGGAAGAAGGGGATGAACAAGAAGAGGAAGCCCCTACTCAGATAGTGGAGTTTCCTGCATACCAAAAGGCATTTGTAGATTCCCTAAAGTTAGTTAGTAGGGATACCACAGAAGGTTTACCTATATATAGTGGAAGAATGTATGTAGAAGAGTTGATAGATTGGATTGAGGCCTTGAATAGCCATTTTGAGTACAAGGAGGTCCCTGAGGATAAGGGGGTTAAATTGGAAAAGTTAAGGTTGAAGGGGTCCACTATTACATGGTGGAACTATGTGCAAGGAGAAAGAGTAAAGCAAGGGAGGAACATGATAACTTCATGGGAAAGGATTAAGGCTAGAATCAAGGCACAGTTCATGCCTAGTTATCATGAAGTCTAAATGTACAAGAAGTTGCAAAATCTCAGATAAAAGGATCTTGATGTTTGTGCATACACTGAGGAGATCCATAAGTTGAGTCTCAGATCAAAGAGACAAGAAGGGGAATCAAATAAAGTGGCTAGATATTTGAATGGCCTAAGGATGAGTATTAAAGATGAGATCAATATTTTTTCACCTGAGATAGTAAACATGTGTTTTAAATTGGCCCTAAGGGCAGAAGAAAAGTTGAAAAGGAGGGGAGAATATAACAAAAAAGATAGAGGAGGAAGGAACTATAGAGGCAGAGGAACCTTTGGAGAGAGGAATCCACCAAGAAGTTATGGTGAAGCAAGTAATCATGAATCTAGTGGAGAATCAAGATACAGAGGTGGTGGTTATAGAGGTGGAAGATGGCCTAATGGAAGGGGCAGGAGTGGAGGTATAGGAAGAGGACTAGGTGTGTTCACTGGAAGATGTTATAGTTGCAATCAAGTGGGGAATACAATGAGTAAGTTATCTGAGAAAGCTTCAAATTCCCATGGTGGAGAAAGACAGAACCAATTGATTCATGATGATGACTACCAAAGCATCAACTCACCAATTGGAAGTGCTACTCCAAATCTAGAAGTAGAAATATTGATGATTAAAAGGACCCTGATGAAAGTGCCAATGAAGAAAGAGCCACCCCAAAGGAATGTTAGAATTCAAAGAATTCATAAGCTAAGATCATCTGCATGCAAAATAACCTGTTACAAAAGCAAATCTTGGAGACAAAAAAAAGTTTTGAAAGACAAAATATTCATTTAGAGAGGGAATACAAAATACAAAGAGATCAAACCTTATGAAGGTGATCGAAACCCTAAAGGGGAAAAATCTAGGTTGCATAATAATAATTAATAAAAGAATTAATTATTATATACCTAAAGTTTAGCTTAAGTAAAAGAGAGATAATAAGTGACTTAATAATTAAATCAATATGATTTAATTAATAACTAGAATCACTATATTACTCTAACACCCCCCCTTAAGATAAACTTAGGGAGAAGCTAAAAAACTAGAAATAACTACTGAAAGTAGGAAACTAGGTCCCGACAACAAGGCCTGATCAGGTACCCAAGTACAAAAAATATTTGTAAAGAGGAGAAAATGAGAAAACCCAGTGGGAAAAACCCTTCTCCAAAAAGAGATGAAGCCTAGTGAAGGACTGAAGAAGCCTCCAAACTAGAGAATGTCCCAATGAATAGGAACAAAGAAAGAACATGTAGAACACCTCTAAAGCATGAAGCTCCAAACACTGTCAAAAAATAACTATTGGAACCTCCACTATAGTAGAACATGATCAGGTAGAGAAGACTATAAACAAAGCCTGAAGAGATGATCAATCGAAAATGGAAGGATGCCTCAAAAAAGGAATGAAAGAGTATCCATATGGTAAATGATCCATCTCACCGAAATGCATAGGTACCTAGCCACTGCATCTTCCTAGTACATAGGAATAAATACTGAATACATAGCTCACTTCATCAAACCAAGGAAGAATTAGAACCAACATGAGATGCCCCCCATAATGCTGAGCGGGGAGAAACATGACAGGTACACTTAATCAGACTGCCAAAAAACATTGCATGATAAATAACGTACAAACACATATAAAGGATGGTCTCGTGGAAGGAACACTCACTAGACACACATAATAAGGATAATGTCATGGAAGGAACACTCACTTGACAAAGGTAGATGGAAAACAAGGAAAACATCACACCCCATGGCACTTTATAATATAGTGCAAGTACAATCAAGCACAAAATGTGCATGATCCCAAACATGCAAGATGGCACTTTATCTCAATGTGTTTGCAAACAAGAAAAGATATAGAAGTAGATGTCTACAATATCTAGGAATGACAGAAAGTTGTAGAAACATGAAAAACAACTAAAAAGAATTCATCCCATGCACACAAAATGATCCTAGGACTTGAAACATCTAAGATATCCACCAGATTGCAAAAATGAAAAAATATGAATAAAATATACTTGGAGAAGATTCTGGTAATGAGACCCGTACAAGGAGAATGTAATCAGCTTTCTGATGCCATGCGGAAGTAAAAAAATAGAGTCTGAAGAAGAAAGATATGGCTCCTGGAGTGCAAATAAGAACCTTGACTTTGACTGGAACAAAAGCCTGTAAGATGGAAAAATCAGAAAATCTAACTTACAAAAAAGCACCAGTCTTGGAAAGAGCTTTCCAGCAATATAAGGAAGTCAAAAATCAGCCTTCATTTTCTCCAGATAGATCAAAAAAACCACGGGCAGCTCATTATGGAAAAAAAAAAGTTGTATGACAATTTTGAGGACGTGAAATTTAACCACTCTCTGACCTATGGCTGCTGACATCAGCGGCATAAAAAAAACATTTTTTTTTACATGTTAAAAATAGAAAAAAAAACATTTTCTCTCTCCTCCATGCAACGCCAGGCATGGATTTCGAGGTGGCATCAAAATTGAGGTAGCATGGAAATCAAGGCAACATTAAAACTGAGATAGATTTTTGCCTCATAAAATGTGCCAAGGGTTGTGCATGCAAAATAGGGCCCAAATTTCAACTTTGTCCAAATAGGATGTGCCTTCTATGAAAATGGGGGGTTTTGGGGCATTCCGTACGCAACCCAGATGTCAGTTTGTGCCGAAAGTGCTCCAAAAAATAAATCCTACCAAAATCCACACAAAAAAATGCAGAAAAACCTTGAAACCCTCAAAGCTCCAAAAACTTCAAAAACTCAGTAATGGGCAGCAACAACAAGGCTCTGATACCATGTTAGAATTTAAAGAATTCATAAGCCAAGATCATCTGCATGCAAAATAACCTGTTACAAAAGCAAATCTTGGAGACAAAAAAGTTTTTAAAGACAATATTCATTCAGAGAGGGAATACAAAATACAAAGAGATCAAACCTTATGAAGGTGATCAAAACCCTAAAAGGGAAACCCTAAAGGGGAAAAATCTAGGTTGCATAATAATAATTAATAAAAGAATTAATTATTATATGCCTAAAGTTTAGCTTAAGTAAAAGAGAGATAATAAGTGACTTAATAATTAAATCAATATGATTTAATTAATAAGTGGAATCACTTTATTACTCTAACAAGGAAGACTCTGTTCAAAACATAAGGCAAGGCCGAAGGTAAAATTTGTAAGATTATTGTGGATTCTAGTTCTACTGAGAATGTGGTATCAACTGAAATGGTAGAGAAGCTAAGTTAAAAAGATTACCTCATATTAGAATAGGAGTCAAAATTTCATGGTAGATGAGCAGGCTTGGGTTTATTTTCAAATTGGTGACTACAAGGATAGGATATTGTGTGAGATGACACCTATGGATGATTTCCATCTCCTACTAGGTTGTCCATAAAAATTTGATTTGAAGGCACAAAATTATGGGGAGAAGAACACCTATCTCATAACAAAGAATGGGAAGAAGTATAGGATGGATCCACTACCTAAACAAATTGGTGAGAAAGATAGTGGTTCAAGTATGATGTTGATCAGTGATAAGGAGTTCCTAGGTCTCATGAAAGAGGAGAGTTGTTAGGGGTATGCATTGATGGTGAAGCCAAAGGATGTTTCTAACTTGCAGTCCAAGGAGAAGGAGGTTCCACAAGAGGTGCAGAGATTGTTAGACAGATATCAGGGTATAGTGGTTGAAGATACACCTAATTCCTTTCCACCTATAAGGGAATTAAGCCATCCAATAGATTTGATTCTGAGTTCCACCCTTCCTAAAATAATTACTTATAAGATGACACCCTTTCAAAATGAGGATATTGTTAGACGAGTTTGAGAGCTCCTAGATAAAGATCTAATTAGGAAAAGTCTGAGTCCATGCGCAATCCCAACTGTACTTGCCCCAAAGAAGGATGAGAAATGGATATTTTGTACAAACTCTAGGGCTATAAAGAATATCACCATAAGGTATAGATTACAAATGCCAAGGATAGAAGATCTCATTGACTATCTTAGAGGATCGTCCTACTTTTAAAAGGTTGATTTGAAATTAGGTTACCACCAGATAAGGGTAAGGCAGGGGGATGAGTGAAAGACTACCTTCAAGACTAGTGAGGGTCTCTATGAATGGCTAGTTATTCCATTTGGTCTTAGAGAATTTATTGGCAAATATGTGGTTGTTTATCTTGATGATATACTTGTTTTTAGCAAGACCTAGGAGGAGCATTTGAATAATCTTGAATTATTTTTGAGAAGGCTGGATGATGAGAAGTTGATGATCAACGTGGACAAGAGTGAGTTTATGAAAATTGAATTGGTGTATTTAGGCTTTGTTGTTTCCAGAGGTTGTTTAAATATGGATCCCTCTAAAGTAGAGGCTATCCTTAGCTAGTCTAGATCCATATCAGTTGGAGATGTTAGGATTTTTCATGGGATAGAAACTTTTTATAGGAAGTTTATTAAGGGGTTTAGTCACATATTTGCTCCTATCCTAAACATAATCAAAGGATATATAAATGCAAGTTTTCTTGGATAGATAAGACATAAAAAATATTCCAATATTTGAAGAAAAAAGTTGCACAATTACTTACCTTAATGCTCCCTCATTTCCACAAAAAATTTCACAATGGAATGTGAATCTAGTAAGAAGGCCATTGTTATAGTGTTCAATCAAGAAGGTCATCTAGTAGCTTTCTTCTCAGAGAAGTTGAATGAGGCAAAAAAAAAGTACTCAACTTATGACCTAAATATTTATGCAATGGTGAAAGCTCTTAAGAAGTGGAGACACTATCTCCTTCCCAAAGAATTCATAGTATTTACAGACAACCATGCACTAAGTTTTGTAAATGGGCAAGAGAAACTCAACCAAAGGCATATCAAGTGGTTGGAGCAGTTACGACCCTACACTTTCACCATTAAGAATAAGAAGGGGGCTACCAAAGATGTTGTTTATGCCTTGAGTAGGAGGGTTCTCACAATTTAGGAGGTTCAGTTACATAGAATGGGTTTTAGATTCCTTAAGGAACTCTACAAGGATGACCCTGATTTCAAAGAAGCCTATGATGTTTGTTTGAATTTTTCTAACAAATTCCATGTTGATTTTTTTGATCATATGTTCTAAGAAGGGCTATTGTTCAAAAAAAAAAATTGTATCCCTAAGTGTTCAATGAGGCAGAACATTATAAGGGATAAGCATAATGGAACCTTAGGAGGCCATTTTGGGCTTGACAAAACATTGGAGTAGGTAACAAGGTTCTATTATTGACCAAAGGTTCAATCAGCTGTAAGGAATTTTGTTTCAATTTGTCCTATCTTTCAAAGGGAAATGGAGTCTCTTCTAATTCTAGATTGTGTCAACCTTTACCCATTCCCAATAGGCCTTGGGAAAGTGTTAGCATGGACTTTGTGTTAGAGCTCCCTAAAACTCCAAGAGGCTTTGATAGTGTGTTTTTCATTGTGGAAAGATTTAGTAAGATGGCCCATTTTGTGCCATGTAAATGCACAAATGATGCATCTCATATTGCATGCCTTTTCTTTAAGGAGATTTTCTGTATTCATGGGTTTCCACTCACCATTGTAACTGATCGGGAATCCAAATTTTGCGGCATTTTTTGAGGACATTGTGGAAGAAACTTGGAACTCAACTATCTTTCTCATCAGCCTACCATCCCCAAAATGATGGTCAGTCTAAATTTTTCAATATATCCTTAGGAAAACTCCTCATATGCCTCAGTAAGAAGAATTGAATGGCTTGGGATTTGGTGATAAGTCAAGAAGATTTTTATTTTAATGATTCAATTAATAGGAGCACTAGGAGAAGCCCATTTGAGATTGTATATGGATTTCATCTTAGAGGTTTCTTGGAACTCAGAGATCTACAGGGGTTAGACAAAAGAAGTGCCCAAGCCCCAAGGGGAAGATTTTTCTAGTGCAATAAAGGATATGCATGAAAAAGTGAAGGCCATTTTAGAACAAAGTGTTGCAAGGTACAAGGACAAGGCAGATCTCAAAAGTGAAGATGTTCAATATAAGGTAGGTGACTTGGTCATGACCTACCTAAAGAAAGAAAGACTACCTAAAGGCCAACCAACAAAATTACTCATGAAAAAGATAGTACCATGCATGATTGTACATAATTTTTGGGCTAATGCCTATGAAATAGAATTACCACCTAGCCTAGGTATCTCTCCTATCTTTAATGTATCTGATTTATTTCCATTAAAAGAACCTTTGGATGTAGAGGATAGCATAGGGACATATGTTGTTGAAGAATATGTTGATTGGATTAAAGACTTACCTCCAAGTCATCCCATACAATTGGAATGCATTTTAGATTTCAAGGTGGTTAAGAAAAAAAGGAAGAGAACATACAAGGAATAACTTGTCAAATGAGCAGGTTTACTAGATTCAGAGGCCACTTGGATGTCTGAGGTAGATATTTTGAAGCATGGATCAAGTTTTTAACGGTTGGCAAATCAAGGGACTTGAGTTTTTTCTATCCCGGGGAGTATGGTGTAGGGGCACCTAGGATGTTCATATGGGCACCAAGGATGATCCAATGAGATCATTGTTGAATTGTGTCAATTTTTGTTGTTGTGATCTATCCATTTTAATAAGGCCTCAATTAGTTTATTGATGTTTGTAATAAGGCCATAAGGCCCATTTGGTCACAAAGTCCTAAAAGGACCATGGTAGGTCAATATTTCTCAACCCTCTCCAAAACATGTAAAATGTGGATCAGAAGAGTTTTAGGGTCCAAAAGGTCCTATTTTGGTGATTGTAAGGTTGTATGGTCACTATAATGTGACAAATGCAAAATGCCCAAATTGTAAAAAATGTCAAACAGTTGCTATGCAAATTTGATATCATTAGTGTTAGTTGTAACCCAATGGATAATAAATTCAAAATTCAGTTAATCCAATTGGGAAAGGTCCATGCAGGCATCTAAAAGGCCTATGGACAAATTGAGATGTTGTTATTGAAGTTTTGAATGAAGAAGAAGGTTTTGCTTTGCTAAAACAATTTTTTTATGTTATCTTCAATGTTTACTGTTATTGTACAAACACATATTGATTGGGCCATCCGATCCATGACCATGAACTTTTAGTATGATGAGTTAAATTCTCTCTATAATTGATTTGAAGTCATTTGGTGCTCACATTGAGGAGATCTTTTTTGTTTTGTGAAGACTGGTTCAAGAAGCCTATAACCCAAAGGGTTTGGAATCAAATGTCCTTAACCTAACACTCCATTGTTGGATTTGGCCAATTCTTTAGGGAATTTTAGGACTCCATATACATTACAAGATGCAAGTGGTTTTGGAGCAATCAGAGCAAAACCTGAATTTTTCCATGAAGCACTAGGCTTGGCATGTGGATGTGACAAGCCATGATTGAGAGTATAAGGAGTTGCAGAAGAAGAAAAAAGGGTGTGGGTGTCATATAATGAGTGATTTAGTGTCTTTAGACATAGAAAAACTCAAAATAATGAGCCTTTTTTCAACAGGTGTTGACTGGTGAAGATTTTTATTCATATCTCCATGAATTATCCTATTAGGCCTAATTGGCTCAATATTGGTTGACCAAGTCAAACTCAAAAACCAAATCCAATTTTATGACATTTCATAGAGGGGCCAAATGGGTGCCTGAAAATGTGATTTATTTCAAAGGGTTATGGGCAGAAACCCAACATAAAGTGTAATATTAATGGTGTTAGTGATCTCCCTTTTTACATTATCATAGGACTTAATTATGATTGTATGAAGTTATATATATTCTTATGTGTATCCTAATAGTTTTAAAAATCTATGAGGTGTAAAGGTTTAGTCTAGAGCCATTATCTATAAGACAAATTTGATCTTATATTTGGTAATAAAGACTTAAATATGAAGTAAATAATAAATTGTAGGAATCTAGAGATGCCATGTATTCAATACTAAAGGTGATATGATGATTAAAATTATGATGTACTATGATTTCAAAGAAATGAGAGGGGTCAATTTCATTTGGAACCACCAAATATTTCAAGACATTCTCCAAAATTTCTTGGTAAAAATGTGATGATTAGAGAAGATCCAAGATGAAATTTTTTTTGGATTCTTATCAAGCGATTTAATAACATCACATCTATTTCTAGGAGCATACATAGGGGCCCTTGAGATGATGTCTAAGCCTCGTCATGTTGTCACAATGGAGAGGAAATATTTTATTATGATTGCCTTTTATGTATAATGGGGATTGATAAATTTATCCTATGGTGAAATCACAATAATGAGAGGATTTATGGGAGCGGATATTATATATGTGGTTATCATGTTATATTTTTTCTTGGTAGTGTATATGTTGGAAACCTACCTATTGGGAGCACGCTCAAAATGAAAATGTTAAAGATACAAATCATTTAATCTACATTAGCATATCAAAAACAAACTCAAAACAAAACTTCCACCATAACCTCCAATGAGCCAAAAAAGGGCACCCAAGCCTTGTTGATTTTCTCTTAGAGAGGGTTTTGGGTGTGCTCTCCCAACACAATATATAAATCTCACTAATGATTAAAGAGATGAATGCAAAAGTAAATGCAAACTATATGTAATGGAGTTGAATAAATCAAGAGCTAGTTATGAAGAGCTACTCTCAAGCATTCAATAAGTTATGGATATGGAAGTAGATGAACACTAAGATCTAATATTGATTTAAATTTGTAAACTAAGAATAAGTTTAAACTATTGTAATGAATGCAAATAACTTCTAAAAAATTTAGTATAAAAGCTATAAATGCACAAATCTTTCTAGATGGAAACTAGCATAATAACTCTAATGCAAAGTGAATGGTTGATTTACTCTTGGCAAGGCTCCTATTTATAGGATTTTGGAGGACTTGGGTGAGGTGGATTAGATGTGGCATCCACATAGGTGCCACATGAAGGACACATAAGCCATGCAATAGGAAGAGTTTTCTCACACATGTGTCAGCAACTTGAGATGTGATAGGTCAATGTGTACTTCAAGTACACATGTAAGATATTTTTTGTAGATGTGTAAGAAAAGTCATAGATTTGGTCTAATGAACGCTTTTAGAAAGTGCGAGAAAGTGTCATCAAGGTTGTCAGAGACCTTGTTTGGACCAAAATTAGAATTCTTTGAAAAGGCAAAGTTTGGAAATTTTCTCACACATGTGTGAGCATATAGTTAGGACTAATGGGTGTAGAAATGATGAAATTAGCCTAATTAACCTTAGTTAATTAGCAACTAGATCTATTTTTTGAGGGTGATGTGAGGTAGGGTAGGATCTAGGCCTAGATTTTGGATTAACTTAAATTTGATTTAAATTAATCTTGCTTTAGAAGAATATTAGCATATGAAGGGAATAAATAAATTAAAATTTATTAAAAGATGATTTTTGATGGAGAGGGGTATTAAATAAAATTTAATACACTTTAAGGGGGAAGTATTTAAATTAAATCTAAATACTATAGCCAATGAACCTAATTTAATTAAGTAGGTAGGATAATATAATAAATATAATTAAATAATTATAATGTCAAGGGATGATTTTAGGCATCTATATTTTGCCCCTATTTGGTGCAGCATCGAGAATGACATCGTGTCAAAGAAAAGAAAACTATATGCCCCAGAAAGAAAAAAAAGTCCTAACGATGATGATAGTAAATAAGGGTGCCCCTCGAGAAAAAAATGGAAAAAAATAATTTTTTGTAAACTTTTCTCAAAAAAAGGAGGAATTGCATGACTTACAAGGTGATTCAGAAAAAAATGGGGTGAAAAATGGGGTCCAGGACGAAAAAAAGGTCTCAAAGGGCCTATAAATACTCCATAGGGGCCCTAGGAGATGTCATTTTCATTCACAAAGAGAAAAAAGACAAAGAAGAGAGAGAAATGGTAGATCCCTGAGAGCGTATGCAATTAGGAGAGAACATCTGGACACACCAGCGACTGACCGATACAAGACCATCGGTGAGTCCAAAAAACATGCCTAGTTCCTTGCTTGTAATTTTGTGTTTAATGCATTTTAAATAGAATTTATGAGGGGAAAAGGGGTAGTAGGACAGAGATGACGATCAAAGGATTGTCATCTACGCATACAACGATCAACCAATCATTGTCTGTAAACACAATGAAAAGACAATCGTCATCTTCGTAGACAACAATCGCCAGATTGTTGTCAGCACAAACGACAATCACCGATTATCATCTGTGAGGACAAGGGGGAGGAGGCAAAAACAATGGTTTAAAAAGGGTCATCTATGCAGACGTCAGTCAACCTGGTTGATCATGGTAGGTGTTGGAGAGGTCAATCATGGATCGGCATCTCTATTCATCATTGTCTGTGCAGGTCAATCCACATCTTCACTGATTGACCTAAAATATGTAGGAGGAAGATTGTGACAAGAGAAAACAAGAGGGTAGGAGGGAAAATGATGCCCTAAACATGAGAAAAGGACTAACATGCATGAATTTGTGGATGCAGAAGGATATAGCACCATTTCGGTTATGAGAGAGTTGTCCAGAGATGATGGAGCTAGCAGACAGGCTGAGTGTGGTAGATTAGGGACAAGTGGCTATGTGCAGGCTAGAGCACGTGTATTTATGACCGTGGTTGAGAGTGTATAATGCGCTCATGTGTGCATTGATTGAGAGGTGGCATAGTACTACCTTGACCTTCCATTTCTTGACGAGGGAGGTGACCATCACACTCCTGGATGTCTGGCGTATATACTAGATTCCCATTTGGGACTTGATACCAAAGTACATATAGGAGGGCCCTAAGCCCTATGAAGAGGTAACCTTCGGGTGGTCATATGATCAGATTCCAACATCTAGTAGTGGTTACCTTCAATATCGATGATGGTAGCGCGACCACAATTGTGATGGGTGGCGATGTATTTATCTGGATTGATTGGAGGACGATTGATGCCAGATCATGTAGGGCATGGATTTCCATTGGGATGGGCACAACTACTAAGATCCATGTTAAAGGATGAGGGTGAGTAGTATTTTTTGGGATATACCATCCTAGGCCAGCTTTATTATAATTTGTACATGTGCGCCTACCAGAGAGGCGAGACTTTAGGTGCAAGGGTTACACTACTTCTAGTGTGGGAATGAGAGAATATCGTTGTGATACGCCCCATTAGGCTCCATGAGACATGTGAGGCATATGAGTTGTATGCTTGTAGATATCAGATGCCCATAATATATGACTCAAAAGACTCTGTTTCTCACTAGAGGTGTACCTTGGATGAGATGTAGGGTATTGATAGGACACCATATGCAAGATGTGAGGCGTGGGGCCATCAGGTCCCACAACAAAAGGATTATACAAAGGATGGATAGATGGACACATATGTATTGAGATACATACAAATAGACTATTGGTTGATTGGGTGAACTACGTATATGATTGCGCGATACATGTCGTCTCAGGTACTCAAAAAGTTAATTCGGGTATAGGATGCAGTGCCAGGCAACTTTCTACATCCGTTGGTGACACAGGTTATGGGGAGCTTATGGGGTATTGGAGTGGACCTGAGGGGTGCGAGAGCATCTTGGTTAGGTATGGTGGTGGTGACATGGTAGGCAAGACAAGATTTGGTCTAAGATGCAGGAGTGAAACTTGCATATGCTCAGTGGTGGGCCACACATAGGCTGATCAGATTGATGATTATAGGGTTCATTCAAGTAGATGTGTAGCCCACATGAGGGCAGGATGGGGCTGGAGAAGATGGGGATAATGGGGGGATGACAAAGGATATGAAGGAGAGGGAGGTGGAAAGAGAGGGCAACCGAGAGTGGCTTCATAGAGACATCGAGGACAAGTAAAAATACCCATTGATAGAGCCCCACCAGTTATACCATCATAGAAACATGGTCTGGGCTAGGTACCACAAGTACCATTATAGGGACATGGGCCACCATAGGTATATGGGCCATAGGACATACCACCAGGCTATATAGCATAGGAGATGCATGATATAGTAGTCATAGAGTGGGATAGCCTACAGATAGAGCTTGGGAGAGTATAGGGACTCTTGGTGACAACCCAGGCATTAGAGGGAAATGTACACACTAAGATAACCAGTGTTCAGGTTTTATTGACAGTAGAGACAATATGTGAAAACAAAGCACAGGGTGCATTGGATACTCTACATGCATGAGTTGATTCAAGGGAGTTTACTATCATTAAGACTCATACAAGGGCCATATCAAGGAAGAAATAGGTAGCGCAGGTACAACAATAGTTAGATGCACTGTGATTATAGATGCAGGGGAGCTTCAGAGTTTGAATGGGTAGGTGGATAGACTCAAAGTATAGTAAGATGAGGCACGGAGATGAGCATAGATATATAGGAGTGAGACAGAGATAGCTTGCTAGGAAGCCACAAAAGGAGGAGTGGAGAAGGTATTCACAGATGTGTTTGTGGCACAGAGGGAGGTAGGTAGTAGAGGCAGAGAGGAAACATATTATATGGGTCTGTATTTTGGTGTAGTCCCTGAGGACCAGCAAGAGCCTGCATACACCGAGCGATCATTGACACAGAGCATGGGTAGAGCATCACAGGGATCAACAAGGATGCCACCTCTCTCTTTCATGAGAGATGGGGGAGACCGAGGACCTTTCCAACTAGCCTCATGAGTTACCTAGTCACAGGGACAAACATTTTTGTTGTTTTTTGAGGTTTTGATGTATAGTGGTATTTTGATGTTGATGTATACATGTATATAGACACCGATGTATTTATTGGATACTTGATATATATAGAGACATGTTGATGGTCCTATGTGGTTTGTGTGTGAATTTTTAATTCCTATATGTGTATGATGATTTTATGACTGACGTGTGTGATGATTTATTATGTTTATGGATTTTTATGATGGTTTATAGATGATGTACATGTAATTCTTAATAGAAATGGGTTTGTAATAATTAATGTAGGAAATGTATAAACAAATACTGATTAATGTTATGGATAATAATAAATAGATAATGAGCCTAAAATGTATGTAAATGAATATTATTATGTGATGACATTACATCGAATTTGAAGTCAATACTTCAATTCATCAGTAATATAATAACACAATAATATGATTAATAATCTAATTGAATTCAACTAAATAAGACTCAGCCTAACATAATGAATAATGCAACTAGTGAGATCTTAAACTATAGCAGTGTTTTGATGTATGTCAACCATGACTTGATAGGGTCATTCAGCTAGCATAGGAGGGGGGAATAAACAAGAATCTTTCCAAGAGTAAAATGAAACATGACCTAACTAAAATGCAACCTATCTACATAATTTTTTTAGGATCATATTGTGTTTATTTCAAAGAGCGCACCCTAGTTTAATATTGAAAAAGGAGGTATGAATTATGTGTTAGAAAACACACATGACATTGTTCCTTTGTGTGGACTAGACTCTACACAAAGAGATAGATTTAGGATCATAGATGTAGGATTTCAGTCAGAATGGTACCAATGCGCTAACACTCATGGGGAGATTTATCACACCCAAATATTGTTGAAATATTTGGTGGTATGTGTACAAATCCTTCCCCCGGTGAGGCATACATAATCATGATTGTGTGCCGAACAAAAATGTACTAAAAATATCCACAAATAGATCATACCGCAAACAACATGTATTCCAATAGATACAACCCAAGCTATATCAAGATATGAAAGATCAAGAAAAGCATGAGAAGGTTGTATTGAAACACAAAGATAAAATCAACAAAATGAAATCATGACCAAGCAGTCATTTGGTCAAAAGTTCTTTCCATGAACAAGATTTGATGATGGAAAATTGATGAGCCGACACCGAAAGGAGACATGTTGACAGGAAAAGCTTGATGGATGTTGACCTGGAAATTCACTGGCAATAGCTTCTAAAAGGAATAATAGCTAGGAAAATCACTCTAAAAGTTGATTTGTGAGAAATATTGCGGTCAATATATCTAGAAAAAAAGCTCAGTGTGCAGAAATCTTTAGGACAAAGGTGGATGGAAAAAGTGGTGGGGAAGGTTGTGATGGAATGTAGGACAAGGATAGAACCTACACAAATATGGGTAGTGTAGGGTTTTATTATGGAAAAGCGGGGTGGATTGTGTGGGATGGTCTAGATAGATAATGGATCTAACTATGCATGGCGCCTAGAATGGGTTTTTATCATGGTACTTATCTATTATGCCACCGAAGTGGTTTTCACAAATAGAAAAATTTATTTCTCTTTCTTTTGATTTTTTGATGTTTTGATTTTTTTTTTATATATTATCAAAGTGCATGTTTTCCAGGTTTTTACCAAGATGATAATTTTTTTCAGGATTTTTTCTGCTTTTTATATTTTTTCAGGACAATTTTATATTGTTTGGGACTTTTGTTTGCTGACTTTTTATTGTACAAAGGACTACTAACAAACTACGCATAGAAGTGCTTGAGATATAGAATATTTACAGGATCGATGATAGGATCTCTCTCTAGTGTTGAAATATGATAGGTGTCAAAACCAAATTTAGCGGTAACCATAAATGGTGCCAACTAGTTAGGCTCAAATTTTCCTTTCTTTTCACGGCTTTGGAGATTCTTCAGGTTGTGGTGCAGGACAAGGTCACCAACTTCAAACTCATGAGGACTGGTCTTCTTGTTGAACTGTAAACATAGGAAATATTTATACACATGGAGATGGTTGAGGGAATTGAAACGTCTCTCATCAAGGAGTGCAGGCTCTTGCAAGCGAGCCACTCGAGATTCTTCTTCGGACATCAGATTCTTCAAGGAGATTCTAAGGGAAGTGAACTCAATTTCAATGGGGAGAATATCCTCAGTACCATAGACAATGGAGAATGGAGTGGATCCAGTGGGGGTACAAATGAAAGTGTGATAGGCCTGGAGGGGGGATTTAGGAGAATATTTCAATCACGACTAGCATCATCAACTATCTTTTTTAATATTTTCAAGATGGTTTTATTTGTATCCTCTGCTTGACCGTTTCCTTGGGGGAATTACTTGGACAAGCAATGTTGGGTAATGCCAAATTTATTACATAGTTCTATGATATCTTTTTTCTTAAAGGGGGTCTCATTATCAGTGATAATGTCTTGGGGGATGTCATAATTACATATTAGGTAGTTCAAAATAAACTTTGAGATCTATTTTCTATTGGTGTAAGTAAGAGGGACGACTTCGACCCATTTTTTGAAGTATTATGTGGTAGCAAGGATGTATTTGTGGTCGTTAGAAGAATTTGTAAATATCTGGCCAACGAGGTAAAGTCTCTAACGGGAAAAGGGCCAAGGTTTGATGGTAGGTTGAAGGGATTGGGAGGGAGCATGTATAAAATTTCCATGCTGCTAACAAGGTACACACTTCTTCACATAGTGGTAGGCATCATGTTCCATAGTAGGCCAATAGTATCTATGTGTAAAAAAAATTTGGCCAAAGTGAGCCACTAGAATGGGCCCCATAGATCCCTTGATGTACCTCCTCTAAGGATGTTTACACTTTCTCTGAATTCAGACACCTTAGAAGAGTTTCATCAAAGTGCTTTCAAAACAGGGTTTCTCCAAGGATTGTGTAACATGAGGTTCGATGAATGAAGGTTTTGCATTGGTTTGGTGTGAGGGTAAGTGGGGTAGTTTTATCTTTAAGATAGGAATAGATTTCACGATACCAGGGGGAGTTAAGATCAATAATTTTACATACCATCTCAGTCTTCGGTTGTTCATAAGTGCAGACCATATGATTATCAAAAAGAAAATCACACCATGAACTGTGTTCAGCATTGATATCAAAGACCCAATGGCTTCCATGGCATCAACTGCTTTGTTGTTTGTTCTATGAATTTGCTGGAATACTAGTTCTATGAAAAAAAATTTCAGGTTTTCAACCATGCGGCGATAGGGGAGTAACTTGTCATCCTTTGTTTGATATTCATCCAGGAATTTCTTGATAATCAACTGTGAGTCACCTAAAACAAGTAGACTAAAGATCTTCCATTGAATAGCTTGGCGAAGTTCTATCACAAGGGCCTCATATTCTGCAATATTATTTGTACATGGAAATTTTAGCTTATAGGATTGAGGGATGAGATACTGTTGAGGTGTGATGAATAAGATGTCTGACCTCAATCCCTTTTGTGTAAAAGACCCATCAAAATCGAGTTTCCATGTGACTGTCGAGGTAACATTGAGAACTGATTCATATGGAAAATATGTAATGATTGGATGATCCCCTTGAATATGTTATTGTGTCTTCTATTAGGATGGAAGATTTTTCTGGCTATGGAGATATGAATGACAGGTCAACTTCTCCCTCCTCTAGCACCTCAGAAAGGTTTTCACTAGAGGACACGTCCTTTATTTTATATCTTTATTCATTCGTAGGTGTCTACAAGTGGTTTTCACCAGGGGGTGTTTTATTTTATTTTTTATTTTTATTTTCTTTTACACTTTTGCGACTAAGGAGTGTTGACTTGGATACCGAAGTAGGCTTTCTTGTTGTAGTAGATTCGATGCTTGTATTCTCAGAGATTATTAAGTCCAAAGAGTGCTAACACTCCCTCATCTGAATCATATATGTCTAAGGATGGTAGTGAATCTTTTTGATCCCAATCAATCAGGTCAGGATTTTTGAGGGGAAGGCTAGGGGGTGAAAGGTCGGCTGCGGTGTTGGTAAGAAAATGAGCATAGTCATCAAGGCCATCTTCAATGTATTGGAAAGGCACTTTGAATAATTCCTCTTTGGTGTCTGAATCAAATTCGAATAAAAAATAGTCCTTAGTGAAGTTAGTCTTAGGTTCTAAAGAGTCCAATCCTTTACCACACAAAGAGCCTTTTTTTGTAATGATTGTTTCTCCTCCCTGTTTCTTTTTCTCTGAGACTAGTTCCATGATATCTCATACTTTCAAAAATGGGATTGGATTTGATATACTTGTCCTTAGGGAAGGTTAGTGGTTTTTTTTATTCTTCTTTGTAAAGCCAATCTAAGACATTAGATTCCATGTGTTTTTCAAATAAGGATCCCCAATGTTCAAAAGTAGTCCTTTTTTATTTCATGATACCTTTGCTTCCTGAGGGAGTCAGCTGTGACAGTTTTCCATAATATTTTGGGGATAGGGGGAACTTTCCAATGCACATAGAAATTTCAAACTTATATTCTCCCGGGCCTTGATTTGCGAATGTTTTTTTCATCGCAATCTCAGAGGTCTTGTCTTCAATGACTTCTTCTTTTCATTTGGACTGGTCTAGAGGGTTTTTAGATGCCTCTTCAATACTCTTAGGCGGGATAGGATTCTCCTTTTCAATAGGTCGAGGAAATTCATTCAGAGGAAAATAATTTGATTGTCTACCTTCCAATCTCTTGCAATACTGAAAGGGATCAGGATCTCCAGGAATAGTGATTTCTATGCCATGATGTGGGAACTTCAAACATTGGTGATATGAAGAAGGTACACCTTTAATAGCGGGTATCCATGGGCATCCCAATAAGATATTATATGTAAAATCAAGATCAAACACATGACAAACTATTTCAATCAGAGTTGGGTCCACTTGTAGAGGGAGTGTTATCAAAACTTTTCTCTCCCTTTCTCTATCATCATATGCTTTTATTGTGATTCTTTTATTTACATCAAGAAGGTCGTCAGAAAGACCAATGTTTCTGATAATTTTTAATGTGCATAAATTGAGACCATATCCACCATCTATAAGGACCTGTTTGATTTTAGTGGAATGGATCTTGGCTTCAATATGAATGGATTTATTATGATGGAGGTCTAGGCCATGGAAATATTTGTCAGTGAAGACCAACTGCTCTTGAGCAGCTAAATTTCCAATCATGGCTTGGAATTGAGATGCATTAATGTTTTTAAGGACAAGAGACTCATTAAGGGAATTTTCAAGGACGTCTTTGTGGATGGGGGATGTGTGAAGAAGCTCAAGGATATATATCTGTGCATGAGTCTTTCCTAACGGGCCAACAAATCATAGCGTGAAGCAGGTCAAGTAGTTATGGATGGTGCAAGTGGTGGATTTGTAGAAGTGGATGGATTGTTAGCATCTTGGACAATGACTCTTGTTCTTACGGTAGTAGCATTGCAACTAGTACCTTTAAGTGTAAGAGTGTTCACATGAGTTTCAGATTGTTCAATACATCCACAAAGAGCATCAAAACTGAAGACATCATTTTCCTCGAAACTTACACATGTGGGATCATTTCCTGTGATGGTGTTTGTAATATAGTCATAAGAAATGGCATTGGATGCATTGTTTTGATTGTGTTTAGGAAACGGTTCATTGTAGAATTTTAATTTTGCATTTAATGATGATGGGTTTTGTCCTTCAACCTTAATTTTTCTATCATCTATGAGGTCTTGAACAAAGTGCCTCAATTTCATGCATTTCTTGGTGTCCTGTCCCTTGATGCGATGATAATCATAGTCTTCTTTATCTTTATACCAAGTAGGGTTGGTTTGATTCTCATCAAATGGCCAAGTGTTAGGATATACCATCATGCCCTGATCCACTAATCGTCAAAAGACCACATCCAATGGTTCTGCAAGAGAAGTGAATTGTCGGCACTATCTAGTATTATTATTATTATTATTATTATTATTATTATCGTTATTGTTATTGTTTTTGTTGTTATTTTTGCAAGGAAATAATTAGGACTGATTGTGAGGTTATTGTTGAGATTGTTGTTGTGATGAATTGTTCTGATTGTTATTATTGATGTTATTGTTTTTGATAAAGGTAAATACAAGTTTTGAATGGTACCCAAAACTATTTACATCTTATAACAAAAGATAAAAAAACATCCCTTACAAACATCAAAAGCATGCTATACAACAAGAAGAAGGACCCCAACCAACCCCAGTAAAAACCAAAAAGAGTTACAAAAAGCAGCCGAAAAATAGTTTCCAACACATCTACCAGGAAAAATACCAGCACGAAACAAAAAGAGAAACTACTTAATACTTTCAAAGCCTTTCTCAACCTCTTTCTTCATATCTTCCATCATATCAATGGAATCTTTAAGGGCTTTCATCTCGTTATTCATTTCTAGAAGTTTCCTTTTGATGTCGCTTCTTGTTCTGGTTCTCAGGCCTGAGCTCCTAGCTTTATCCTCCATAGTCATTGTTGTATTCTCCAACATGCTACTCTCCAGATAGGCATACAAGGCCTTAAGATTAAGCACATAGATTTTAAGCCCCTCATTTCTATGCTTAAGAATGATACTAATCATATGCCCATTGTGGCTAATTTTTTCTTTCATATCTTTCAGCTTCTCCTCCACCAAAGTAGTAATTCTGGCCGTTATCTCTTCATTCGAGTTATTATTATTTACCTTCATCAAAAGATCATTTTCCAACTTTTCTAGCTTAGCTTTAAAGGGATCCATGGCTTCTTCCATCTCCTTCAAGTGTTGCTTCATTTCATTCATGTCCTTACTGATCCACTTCTCCATATTAGTACCATGATCCTCATTTCTCTTGGGGATTTTTTCATCAATGTCAAACCCAACATTTATTTGATTTCCAGTATCCATTCTCCTTTTTTTCTTGTTTCTATCACCAGCCCTAAGATTAGGTTGCATGTTCAACTCTTCCTTGTCTTTTCCCTCATTATCTTCTTCTTCTTTCTCCTTCTCTTGATTTTCTTCTTCATAAACCCTATTATCATCTTCCTCATTCATAGGAATCTCCTCCTCATTCACAAAGGAATCCTCCTCATTTGCAGAGTCATCTACCTTTTTCAAAGGAAACTCCTCCTCACTCCTAGGGGCATCCTCCTCATTCACTGGATCATCCTCCATAATATCATCTTGTATGTTTGCTAGGGTTTGGTCTTTAGAATCCTCATCTTTGTCTAGTTTTTCCTTCATCTTACTCCTATCCCTCTTCTTCAAGTCCGCCTTTTTTATTTCCAGCTTCATTTTCTTAACATTCCCTTTAACCCTTTTAGGAATGGGTTCCAGGATGTTATTCCTGGCATAGTCAGCAATAAGTAGGATTATCTCTTCATGCAGCACCATATTGCTGGCCTTTTTCCTGTGCTCCATAATGTTGTTGTTCAGAGAACTAAGCAAATAGAAAGGAAATGATATTTTCTTATTATTTCTAAAATGATTAACTAAAACAAAGTGAAGATTATATATATTTTTAGTAGCTCCCATCTAGAGTAAAATACTCTATCATAACCTTCATAATATCATCCCAAATACTCTTAATCTTTGTTATGTCCACATAATCTCTAGACCCTTCTCTCAGGAGAGATTCTTCATCTTCAAATTTTAGGAAAATCTTGAAATCTTGTGACCACATACATTTTTTGTCCCTATAAAATTTCATACCTTCTGTGGACAACCTCATAATCTCAGAGATAATGTTCAACGTAAGTGAGAAGGACTTACCCCATAAATTCACCTTGCCATTTTTCCAGCCAGCCGCAAATTTTTTAGTAACATCTTTGTCCCAACCATGCAATTTTTCCATGTGTTGTGTCACCCCACCATGCTTCAATTTTCTCCAAAAAAATTTCTTCTATTTCCGTTTCATGCAATCCAGTGGCTCCTCCCTTTTCAAACCACCTCCCATTTTCTCAGAAAACTTTTGAACTTTCTAGATTCGAGCAAGCGAAAGCACAAGACTCTTATGGTTTCTTTTTTTCACAATGAAATAAAATACCCACAAACTGTGTGAGGTAATTTTCTTCATAATTTCACATCCCTCACTTTACAAATTTCATTACCCTTAAGCTTAAGTGTCTTGTTCATCATTGATTTTTGTATTAATTGTGCCTTCATTGTGATTAAGCTTATCGTACTTGATAAGACTTAAGATCTCAATATTAAGATTCACTTCCCCTTTCCATAATTTAGTGACATCATTATGGGCCCCCACATTGGCAAAGCCATCCGCCGACTTGTTTCCTTCATGATATACATGGGAAATATAAGTTTCCTAAAACAATTGCAAAGAATATTTAATTTTATCTATAATATGGGCAATTGTCCATGAGGCCTCAATATTTCCTTTAATACAATTTATTATATTTAGGGAATTTCCTTCCAACCATAGCTTTGAATATCCCAACTCTTTAGCCAAAATCACAACTTGAAGAGCTGCCTTAGCTTCGGCTACATGGTTAGTTTGAATTCCTAGGGGGGCAGCCATAGCTCCCAGACAATTTATAGCCCAGTATCTAATTAATCCACCCACTCCAGCCCTTCCAGGATTCCCTTTCACTGCAACATCCAAGTTTCCTATAACTCATCCAATCGGTGGAGTTGTCCATATGGTGTTTTCTCTCAAAGTTAAGTCTTTATTTTTTGCCCTTGACTTTTCCAGCTGAGAATATCTTTGAAGTCCTGATAATTATTCATTACAGGAGAGTCTCTAGGGAGACTACATCTAAAATTTTTTGTTAAACTTCTACATATTTGGTTTGCAACATTCTCATAAGGAGTGAATTTTTCTCTAAAAACTCTATTTTTTTTCTCTTTCCAGATTCTCCAGGTGAAGTGGGTAAGAAACAAATTCTAGAGAGCTTTAGTATCTTTTCCAACAAAGGGGCAAAACAATTGTTTAACAAGATCCTGAATTTTTTGAGGTTTCACCCATTCCAAGTTGATCTGTTTGAAAAAAGAATCCCACACCTTACTAGTATAAGAGTAGTGAATCATCAAGTGATTACTAGATTTAGCTTTAGAACAACACAGGATACATCTATTGGGCATATTAAATCCCCTTTTGCAAAGGTTGTCCACTGTGAGAATTTTGTTTTGATCAAGCAACCAGAAAAACATGTTAATTTTAGGAATAAGCTTATTGTTCCATACTTGAGAGCTGATGGGATGATCTTCTTGGATATGGAGAAGGGAAGGGGTAGAGGAAACATAGAATTTACCATTTGCCTTAGGGCCCCAAACCAGAGTGTCTTGTTCATTATCTCTTAAGATCCATTGATTAAGTTTTTTATTCACAATTTTGAGATTATTATCAAAAGAGCCTAAATCTATCAAGTCCTCATTGATCCAATAATATGAAACCATTTCCCCAATTATCTCTTTGTATTCCAGAATAGAAGGCATCCATTCCTAATTCTCATTAAGGGTTATTTCCTTCAGCCATTTGTCATTCCAAAAATTAATCTTCCTGCCATTTCCCAATTTCCATCTAGCCCCTTTCCTAACTAGGTTCTTGCCTTTACAAATACTGTTCTAGATGAAGGACCCTTGGATGTCCAGAGGATTCCTTAAGGTTTCATCTAAAGAGTAAAGATGATATTTAATCTTAAGAATAGAGTTCCATTCCTTTTCCTCTTCAAAGATTCTCCATCACTGTTTGGCTAGCATAGCCTTATTAGTATTTCTTATGCTTCTTATTCCAAGCCCTCCAAAATTCATAGGTTTGCAAACTACATCCCATGCCACAAGGATAAACCTTTTCTTCTCTTCAACACCAGAACAAAGGAATCTTTTCTAGATTTTTTCAATGAAACCAACATACTTCTGAGGAGTTTTGAAGAGACTAAGAGCATAGACTGGTAGGTTTTTAAGGGTGGATTTTAGAAGTTGAACTTTACCAGCTTGGCTCAAAGTAGCTCCTTTCCAGCCAGCCAATTTATTGTTAAATCTATCTAGGATTCCATTCCAGACATACTCATCAGGTTTTAGATATAAGGGAAGACCCAAGTAAGAGGCAAGGAACATCCCTATCTTACATCCAAGAATTGTAGAAATTATCTTGTCTTTCTTCTGGAGTATTACTGAAAAATAAGGAACTTTTCTCCCAATTTATAGATTTCTCAGAAGCATTAGTATAGGTATTCAGAGCCTTTTTCATATTCCTTGATTCTCTCACAGAGGCTTCCCCCATCATGATGGTTTCATCAAAAAATTGTTCATCCAAACACTTATGTATTGTAGAGGAAGGTTGGAGGCCAAAAATCTGACCAGTTAGCACCAAGCTATTGATGTATCTCCCAAGGCTTTTCGCAATCATAGCAAAAAGGATGGAGGATATAGGGTCTCTTTTCCTCAGACCTCTGGAGGGGTGAAAAAGTTTAGACGATCCTCCATTAACAAGAACAGGAGAGGACACAGAGGAAACCAATTACATTATAAGTCTGACCACATCCTTATCAAAGCCAAAAGACCTTAAAATATTTGAGAGAAAAGACTAGTCCACTCTGTCATAGGCTTTCGACAGATCCAGTTTCATCAAAAACCCTTTTTTGGGGAAACTTGAAGAAAATGAATGTTCTCATGAACAACTATTATGGAATCCACAATATGTCTTCCTGAAACAAAACCATTATGTTGGGGAGAGATCATATTATTGATGTTATTGTTGTTGTGATCATTCTTATTGTTTTGATTAGATGCTTGAACATTTTGGATGTGTTTGGTGTATGTCACTCCATCATTGACAACTCCTTTATTCTTATTCCAAAACTTTGGTTTTTCATTGTTAGAGGAAGGGGTATAATGTTTAATGGCACTTTTTACAAAATTCCATTCTCAATATTTTTCCCTTTTTCTAACAAGAGCTTCAAAATTTTCAGGAGAAGCCATTTTCACTTGGAATGACATTTCAGATACCAAATTTTTAGTAAATATGTCAATCAAATGATTGTTAGGTATCTTCCAAGGCATACGATTTGCAATATGTCTCCATCATTATAAAATGATGGCAAAGGTTTCCCAATTCCTTTGCTTGGTATTACATAGGTCACTCAATGATGCTTCATGTTCAATGTTGTAGGAATATTGTCCAACAAATTTCTCTGTGAGATTGGAGAATGTAGATATAGAGCCGTGAGGGAGGGCCATAAACTATTCCAAAGCGAGACCGCCAATACACCTAATAAAGAGTCATTTTAGATAATTACCATTCTATGCAACCTGTTGGCATGCGATGTAGAATTATTTGAGATGTTGGAGTGTTCATGATTCCCCTTTGTGTTTCTCAAACTTAGGGATCTCAAAATTTGGAGGAAATGGTTGCATTATTATTGATTTGTCAAATGGATAAGGACATATATCTTCGAAGGAGAATTCCTTCTTTCCTCCATTTTGTAAGCTATGCACAAGACTTTTGAGATCATTGACTTTTTGGGCTAAATCAGGAGCATTGTGAGGTGTGATCTATGGTCTGAAAGATTATCCACCTCCTAATTGTGAGGCTAAAAATATTGTTGAGGTCATAGAAACCGTAGGCGGAGGTGTATAATGAGAAGCTCAGGATGTTTGTTGAGTATATGTCTTCATTTTGGATGACGGGAATGTGAATGGTGATGATGAAACTGGTTGTGTATATAAGGGGATGGAAGTATGCCCTATGTTGAAAATACTAGGACCAACACTGGTAGCGATGTTTTTTGTGGTATGAGTGGTGTTATGTGAGGTGATGTTGGGAAAGACACTAAGGATCTATTGAATTTGTTCCCCTATTAATTGAAATGTTATTTGTGAAGTAGATGCGGGGATTGATGTAGAAGGCCCATTGGAAGTGGCATTTCCTTTGTTGTGTGATGATATTGCATTCAAGATTGAGGTTGTGTTTGCAGCGGCCATAGCCTTGGTGACATTGCTAACAAGGAGAGATTCATCAAAATCAGCGGGTACTGTGACCCCATTCTTAATAAGGTTCATAAAAATATCTCCACCATTCTGGCTAATAACTTTTTCAACCATCTCTAGATTATATGGATCACTGAGGAAATCATTCACTTGGGTAGATATTTCATCCTGATTGACCAATTCATTCTCTTCAGGGACGTTGGTTATGTATTCAGCGTGTACTTCCTCCCCTTGAAAGAAGGGGTGAGAAAAAGGATTCTCATCATCATGATTTGTGTTTAGTTGTGTGCGCCTCATATTTTTAGCTTGGGATTGAGTAACTACCATGCAATGGATACCCTCCAAAAGATGAAATATGAAGGACAAAGGATGAAGGATGAATTTTGAAATGTTAATTGATGATGATCTTAGGATCAAAGGTTTTGGACTTTGATTTGATTTTTTATTGGTTTTCATTGATTTCATTGATTTGAATTGAATCAACATGGATTAGATTGGATTGAATTGATCAATATTAATTGATTTGATTTGAAGGTTTTTGGATGAAAACCTACATGAGACAAGACCTTATGATGATGTAAACACAAGGGGTTGATTTAGATAATGTCTTCTCCTCCTTGTTTATTGACTCGCGATCCCAAGAAAAATAAGACAAGATCAATGGATTTGATTACTTGAGATGGCTTGATGTTCTACAAGCAATAATGTGTTTACTAGAGATGAAGATCTAAAATACTTTGGATTAGGATCTTTCAACTAAATGATAATGAAGGAGTGAAAGATTGGATTTGATTTGATTGATTTTATTAAATTTTAGAATTGATAGATTTTGTTTTCTCCAAGAAGGGAATGATGACCTTGTGATGATGAGGAAGTGTTGAATTGATTCGGGATAAGGCTTAATCGTATTTGTAAAAATGGATGAAGGTGTGACTCACATGATTCTTCGCCATGACACAGGAAATTTTATTGTTGTAGTTAATGTTTTCAAATTTCTCACGATATTGTATCACTTGTTGAATAGATTTGATGATATGTTGATATTCCTTGGCTTTTCTATTATCTTCTTTCTTCTCTCTATGAACACGGAGAACTGCGAGCTTGACTTTCTTATGTTTTCCTGAATCGGTCATGTCCTACGGAGAGAAATATTAACTTCAACCAGGTAAATGAATGTTTCATGATAAATGACATTAGGAGCTTCTAAGGAATAAAATTTTAGATGATTTTATAAGGCCTAGTAGATCACTATTTTCAAGTGGAGACGATCGTTATCAGACGCAAACAATGATGCATGGAGATGACCGTTCCAAGTTGGAGATGACTGTTTGCAAATGGAGATGACAGTCTTAGGTCAGAGATGATTGTTTAGGATTCATAGCATTTTTTATGAAATATGATCAATAAAGTCTTTCAGTTTGGTTTTTGGTCAATCATTCAATGACAAGAACCAATTTTCAATCATTCAAACCAAAAAAATAATAGCCATACGTCTAAACAAAATCCAACAAGGGACAAATCAACCTTGAGGGATACAAGCAATTGTGACAAATTTAACGAATGAGAAGTTTGTTATTGTTTAAGTTACCAATGTTTTGAAAACACTCAAGCACAACCTACCTATGGAATTTGGCTTAGCTTGAAAATATTTGCCTGCAAACATATGCACACACACGAGAGTTAATAATAATATAGTCATCACCAAGCACACAATGGCTCCAGTCATGATGTCGTATTATCTGACTCCAAACACTCAAGGTCACATGAATGTGCGAGTGATCTTGGCGAGGTTACTATCCTCCTTTCCGAAACATTATCAAACTTTCGGGGGTGAATTAGATAGGCTTCTACTTTAACAATTCTTAGTATGGGTCTTTGTTCGAATATGTCATGTGTGTCCATGCAAGCATGATTGAGGCATATAACCCCACATATCACCTTGGCACAAGAAGTCACGTAAACTTGATTAAGACCTTGTGGCCCTAATTGGTGCTAGGCGTGAGCCGAGTACAAGCTCAAACGCTATCCGACTTATGAGGCTTTAACCCCAAGAAGTAAATTTTTTTAACATGACTTGGAGTGGTGGTCTTACACCTTGTTCTCACGTCGATCCTTCCCAGGATATTTTTACCTCAATCAGAAGGCCCAACTAAAGGATTAATTTAAGAGCGTGTATTGGCAACAAAAGGAGTCTGGATTTCTGATTTTCTCACAAGGAGAAAAGAGAAAACTCTCCCATCCGATGTTGTTTTCTCTCAAACACATTAAACACACTGTTCATTTCCAAGGTTACTTTCTAAGTGAAATATTAAATAATTCTAGGTTTTTGATTGTCTTTTAAAAGACGAGCGTACTCCCCTATCACTTAATAAGACACTACAAGTGACCTTTGTTAAAATACCTAAGAAAAGATTAAGAAAAGCACAATGTTTGTTTGTATCTCCTAAGCAACCTACAAAGACAACAACTGAGTAGTTTGATATGTGTCTTCTTTCAACGTCCTGCAACACAAAATGTTAGTAGTTTTAGATATTAGTCTTCAAGATTGAAATGTTGCAAAACCCAGATGAAATCAGTAACACAAAATCTTGTTGGAAATGGAAAATTTTCTAAGACAGAGCACAGACAACAGTTTCAAGTCGCAGACGACAGCGAAAAGATGCAAATGAAAACTGACAATCGTAGACAACTGTTAGAGTGCAAACGACAGTCAGAGAGTGCAGACGATAGTCCACACACGCAAACGACTGTCAGAGCACAGACGATAATTTAAAGGCGAGCCCTAGAAAACTTTATACCTGATAGTACGATATCTGAGAAGCGCATATGACTAAACTCAGCCACAGATGATGATATGCAGAGATGATAGTCAACCTGTGCAGGAAACAATACAGAAACCAGGGTTATTTAACTCTGATTAAAAGTGATTTGGAGATATTTGAACAACATTTAACTCTGTAAAAATAATGTTATGTCGGAAACCTGCGAGCTAAAAACCTAAAATCTCCCAAAAAATAACTTAAAATGATAAAAATTTAAGATTATTTTAAACCCAAGCAGAGACGATGATCTACGCAAACGATAATCTGCGCAAACAATCATTCCATGGCGAAGACAACTCTGTGTGACGATTTCCAAAATACTGCAGAAAGTTTGAAACTTTGTTTGAATTTTAGGGACGTGGGTCCCACCGGGCATGCCAAAATGTATATGCTAGAAACCTACCTGTTGGGAGCACACTCAGACATGCAAATGTTAGAGATATAAATCATTTAATCTACATTATCATATCAAAAACACACTCAAAACAAAGCTTCCACCATAACCTCCGATGAGCCAAAAAAGGTCACCCAAGCCTTGTTGATTTGCTCTTCGAGAGGGTTGTGGTTGTGCTCTCCCAACACAATATATAAATCTCACTAATGATTAAAGAGGTGAATGCAAAATTAAATGCAAACTACATGTAATAGAGTTGAATAACTCAAGAGCTAGTTATGAAGAACTAGTCTCAAGCATTCAATGAGATGGATATAGAAGTAGATGAACACTAAGATCTTATATTGAATGCAATCTATAAACTAAGAATAAAATTCAACTACCATAATGAATGCAACCAATTACCAAACAAGTTAGTATAAAAGCTCTAAATGCACAAAGATTTCTAGATGGAAACTAGCATAATAACTCTAATGCAAAGTGAATGGGTGATTTACTCTTTGCAAGGCTCCTATTTAAAAGATGTTGGAGGAATTGGGTGAGGCGGATAATATGTGGCATCCACATAGGTGCCACATGAAGGACACATAAGTCATGTAAGAGGAATATTTTTCTCACACATGTGTGAGCAAATTGAGATGTGATGGGTCAATGTGTACTTCAAGTACACATGTAAGAGATTTGTTATAGATGTGTAAGAAAAGTCATATATTTGGTCTAATGAACACTTTTAGAAATTGTAATAAAGTGTCATCAAGGTTGTAAGAGACCTTATTTGGGCCAAAATTAGAATTCTTTGAAAAGAAAAATTTTGAAAATTTTCTCACACATGTGTGAGCAAATAATTACGACTAATGGGTGTAGGAATGATGAAAAAATCCAAATTAACCTTAGTTAATTAGTACCTAGATCTATTTTTTGAGGGTGATGTGAGGTAGGGTAGGATCTAGGCCTAGATTTGGGATTAAATTAAGTTTAATTTAAATTAATCTTGGTTTAGAAGAATATTAGCATATGAAGGGAATAAATAAATTAAAATTTATTAAAAGGAGATTTTTTATGGAGAGGGATATTAAATAATATTTAATACACTTTAAGGGGGGAGTATTTAAATTAAATCTAAATACTATAGACAATGAACCTAATTGAATTAAATAAACTTAATTAAATAGGTAGGAGAATATAACAAATATAATTAAATAATTATAAAGTCAAGGGAGGATTTTAGGCGTCTACAGGTAGAGGCTTGACCCTAATTATGCTTTGAAAAAGGATTCTAGTATGTCCCTATTTTTTATGGAGACAATGGTCTAGTATAACTTTGACTTCAATGTGAGAGAATATTTCTCATGTGGACAAAAAAAAATGAATGGGGAGCTAATGAGGGAATGCGGAGCACGGTAATAGACCAGGGATTCCTGGCTATCTGAAGGCTAAAGGACTCCAAGAGAGAGCTTGGATCACTAGAACCCAATCGGAGAAGTCGGCGGAGTGTAAGGACGGTGGGGATTCTAAAGTCAAGGACCCATGAGGAGGTGAGTTCCCCAATGACCCAGGTGGTTTTGTTCGTCCTTGTGATGGGTCTCATGTGGGTGGGTCCTCAGGTGGTTTTTTTGGACCTTGTGATGGTACTTTCATGGGAGGCATAGGAGGGACTTTGAGTAATGCTTCGTCAAAGAAACCCTAGTCTTCCATCTTTGGGGTGAAACCTAGTAGGAAGTCAATGTTTCCTCTTGTTATCAATATCTCAGATCTCTTGGAAGGGAAGTTTTCTCTTGCTATTCCAAATACAGTGATTGACCATAATATTTCCATTATGGATATTTCATTAGTAGGAAAATTCATGGGCCTAATACCCAATATCGACCAAGTCAAAGATTTTGCAAAAAAGAAATGGTGTCTGAAGGGGCAAGTGAAGATTTCAGCTTTGTCAAAGGGGTTTTTCTCCTTTGCCTTTTCTTGTCATGGAGATGTCTCTGATGTGTTATGTGGTGGACCGTGGGTGATTGGGAAGTCATCTCTGGCTCTTAAAAGATGGTCCCCTAATCTAGAATTAAATGATTCCATCTTCAGCTCGATCTTGGTGTGGGTTAGACTCTCGTGTCTTCCATTGGAGTACTGGTATGAATATGTGTTTAGAGGGATAGCAAACACTTTTGGATAGATCCTATGATGGTGGCTAGAAGGAGGATGGTTTATGCTTGAATATCTATAAGTGTTTCCCAAACTTATGATCTTCCCTCCTTTATTGGTATCCATTCTAAGCTAGGGAAAATGGGTTCAGTCATTGGAGTTTGAGTGTTTTCCCTTTGTTTTTTTCAAATGCAAAAAATCTGGTCACTGGGAAAAAAAGTGCCCATTACAAGAGAAGTGTATGATTTGAGAGACAAATCCACAGAACCTGAAGAACACTTGCATGAAAGAAACCTGTAACAAGAAAGAAGCAGGAAGAGGGAAGGAGAAGAACTCAGAAGTTTCTCAAGAAGTGAGAGCTAAATTATAATATGAATTAATGAAAAAAAGAACTACAAAGTTCAACCTATAAAGGTGAACGAAACCCTAAAACTAGAAAAGCTAGGTTGCACATTAATAATTAATATAAATATTAATTATAATGCACCTAAGAGAAAGCTTAAGTAAAGTAGAGTAATAAACAACTTAATTAATTAAATCAAAGTGATCTAATTAATAAGTGTAAACAGATAATTACTCTAACACCCCCCTTAAGCGAAGCTTAGGGGGTAAACTAACCTAGCACAGCTATGAAAGTAGAAAAGTGGGTCCCGACAACAAGGCCTGATCAGGTACCCAAGCACAACCAAATCTTTGTAAAGCAGAGAAATAGAGAAAACCACATGGGAAAAACCCTACTCCAAGAAGAGATAGAAAAAAAATACAGAGAAGAATGGCTCAAGAGACTCTCTCAAAACCATAAGTACAATCAAACCCCCCATGAGAGAGGGATGAGACACCAAGGCCCCCCTAGAATGATGGAACCCCTGTAGGAAAGATCAAACCAATGGAACTCCAATGTGGAAGAAATAGAGGCACGGAGCAACAAGGAAACCCCTGAATGAGAGGTGAAACCGGAAGCCCTAGCTGGTGCTCAAAGGACAATGAATGAGACTCTTGGAATGGAAGCCCCAATGAAGGTGGGCCAATAGATGGGCTGAATTTGTCAGCTGGGAGGAGATGAATGTCCTCAAATATGCCCTCAACAACTGGAGTGGAAGGCTCAATGCAGGGAGTGACCATAACAGAGACTGCTAAAGAAGAATCATGCTGAAAAAAGGTAGGTGCAACAGGAGGAGGAGGTGGAGAAGCCACAACACTGATCTCAGGAGCAACACAGAAGTTCAGGTGACCTGAATTCTTCTCACTAGGCACTCATGAAGTAGGAGAGATATTCTCTGACACTGCAGATGGTGGACCAAAATGGGAGAAGGAGTATAGGCAGGTGGCATGATTAACTGCCCTTGTAGCAACAATGTGGCCAGTCACACTATCTCTGACATGTACATAATCTGCATTGAACTCAGTTGTCTTCTTTATCCCACTGTGAGTAATCTGATAAATGGAGAGAAGGTTCGATGACAAGGATGGAACACATAGTACATCATGGAATGCACCACCATCAATGTCAATAGAACCCTGTCCACACACATGCATAACAGTGTCATTCCCCATCAAGATGTGTGGGGTAGGAGAGGCCGCAAAAGATGAGAAAGAACTCCGAGAAGATGCCATATGATGTGAATCATTGGAATCCAACAGCCACCTAGAAGAGGGAGCTATAGTAGATGCACATAGGGCATGACCCTTTCTGTTGCCTGACCCATCTGCCCGAGAAGATGATGAAGAAGACCAGTGAGAAGAGGAGGGAGGAATGTCAATCTTGCTCTTGTGAAGAAGAGCTGTCAACTCAAAAATCTCTTGGGCATATCCATCTACCTTCTTTTGAAAGCACTAAGACTCATCATGATTGAACTTATTGCAATAAGTATGCTTGGGTTTATCTATCTTTGATTTCCCCTTAGGTGAAGGAGGTGGGACAGAGGAATGCTAAGAAGGAGAATCCTTCCAAGATTCTGTGGATGATAATACTTGTTTTTGCTTCAGTTTTCATGGAGATGGGTGAGAAACCAAGGCATGGCTCATAGAACTTGAAGCATCATTCAACTATTGAATCTTTGACTGCTCTCAAGTCAACCGATCACAGAAGGCCGCAGAGGAAGGCATATTGTTCCTAGGACCCAAGGCATCCGTAGTGGAATAGAAAGTGGAGGAGAAAATTTGGAACTCTCCATGAAGCTTTGAGAGTATCAGAAAGATACACTCATCATTTGATTTGGTCTTCCCACATCCCTGTAAAAGTGATCGAAGAGCATTGAACTTCATCAAGAAGTCCTCAATGGTGGAAAAACTACCAGGAGACAAGGATGTCAACTCCGCATCAAGCTAAAGTGCCCTGAATGCATTCACTATGCCAAACATATCTACAAACTTTCCCCAATAGGCATGAGGAGTGGTCAAACCATCCAGATGAAACAGGAGGTTGTCTGAAATGTGCAGTGCAATCAAACCCATGGCTTCATCCATTTTGTTTTTGTGCTGAAGGACCTCAAACGGATGCTGCAAAATAGGTTGGTTCTCATCTAGACATGACCATAAGCCACGTGACATGAGTAGCCTAGTCATGTGTGCTTTCCAGGTGTGATAATTGTGTGGTGTCAGCCGAGCCACAGAGGGGTCTAACATTGAGAGAAGAAGTAGACGGAAGTAGAAGGGTCATTTTTGAATTAAAGTACAGAAAGAAAATGCACCCCCCCACACACAATGTATAAATATATTCCCCGTACAGCAAAGAACAACTATAGAAAGCACAAAAAATGAGAAGAAAACCTGGATGCCAGATGTAGAGATGGAGGAAACTAAAGCCTCTACTTCAACACTAAAAAAGAGAGCACAAACAGTTGAATTAGAAAATGAGACCAGCACCATCGCGTTTGGCTTAGAAACACCTTTCTGACGCTATTTCATTTTCTGAAAATGGACACCCTATGCACAAGTTATGGCCGAAAGACCAACTGCTCCTCCGAAAATAGCTCTCTGGAAAAAACCAGAGACGGGAAATAATTTGACAGTCAAATGACCGTCGCAGCACCCAAAAAAAAATTTGACGGTCGTCGGCACGTCATGGGCCTGTCGCTGGAAAAATGTTTTCTGGTCGCTAGAAAAATTGGCCGGCAAGTGACGTCAGCAATGACGTCACTTGTGGCAGGCGGACGGTGGCGGGTGGGTGTCACTGGCCGGTGGAGGTGGCGGTTGGGTGGCATGCCGGTGGCTCCCGGGTGACTCCCGGACCGGAGGGGGTGAGCGTAGACTGAGCGCGGGTGGCGCGGTTGGCTGCGGCTAGCTGCGCTCCATTACGAGCCCTAGCGGCGAGTTTTTTTAATTTTTTTTTATGATTTTGCCTTGGGAAGCATGTCGTATAGCCTCGGGGGCGTAAAATTTTGCCAGAAGCTACTGTGGCCAAATATAGCCAAATTTATATGAAAAGTTGATCTCCTGGACCCTCTGAGTGCAATGGCAGCATTCGTTTTGGCTCAAAATGCTCCAAAAAATAATGCCTCCTCAAGATTGAAGAAACAACCCAAGAGAAGCTGTAGTTTTCTTCTTCAAATCACGACTTCAAAGCCTTCAGACCAGGCAGCAGCAGGGAAGCTCTGATACCATGTAGGATTTGAGAGACAAATCCACAAAACTCGAAGAACACCTACATGCAAGAAACCTGTAACAAGAAAGAAGCAGGAAGAGAGAAGGAGAAGAACTCAGAAGTTGCTCAAGAAGTGAGAGCTAAATTGTAATATGAATTAATTAAAAAAAGAACTACAAAGTTCAACCTATAAAGGTGAACGAAACCCTAAAAATAGAGAAACTAGGTTGCACATTAATAATTAATATAAATATTAATTATAATGCACCTAAGAGAAAGCTTAAGTAAACTAGAGTAATAAACAACTTGATTAATTAAATCAAAGTGATCTAATTAATAAGTGTAAACAGATAATTACTCTAACAATAAGAAAGGGAAATTCTAGAAAGGCCAGTCCATAAAGGTGGTCTGGAAGGAGAAGGGGGCTATCTCAAGTGATATAAAGGGGAAATCAGAATTACCTAACTAGGTTGATAATAAAGATAAAGAGGCACATCTACATGTAGTAACAGAAGTGTTTTTTTTTATGCAGAATGTTGATATAAATGGAGTAGAGGAAGATAAGGCTCCTAGAAGATATCCAGAGGTTGGGGATGGACACCAAGGGAATCTGGATGAGGGTCCAAATGTTGAGAAAAATAATGTCAGTATAGAGGAAGGAAAGGACCTTGGTCACCTTTTGGAGGATGGGGATGGTGTGGATGTTTTAAGAGAAGAGATTAAGAATGGCTTACCTCTGGAGGAGGGTGAAATTGTGGAAGGATCTCCTCGAGATCTTATTAGGGATGATATTTCTTCTCCCCCTTTGATGAAGGAATCAAAGGTAATGAGCATGATCGGGGTGGAGATGGTTAAGGTAAGTGTTGAAGAGGGCAAATCTTCTCCTCCTTTGAGTGTTTCTCAGAGGTCTCTAGATATTGTTAAGCCTACCATTAAATATAATGATCCTTTTTTTATACTCTTTTGTCCCTAGTTACTTTGAATTTGGAAATGAATAGAAATGGGAAGCAGAGTAAAGGTTTTGTTCCTAGGGAGGGTAAGAAGTATCTGATAAGTGAAGATAATGAAGCCTTGGGGGAGGAATCATTTACTCTAGTTAAAATAAAGAAGGGGAGAAAATTTGTTCCTCAGGCTAGTGTTTCTACAACGAATAGGATCAAGGAAGATGTGGGAACTCCTAAATACTCTGCAGGAATAAAATATTATAAATGGAAAAGAGGAGTGTCACCAGAATATTGCGGATGGTCGTCAAAAGACCATTCTGGAAATATGTTCCCCTTCTAAGAAATGAAAATAATCTCTTGGAATATGAGGGGGCTTAATGGTTCCCATAAGAAATATATCTTGCATAATATCATCAGGGATCAAAAACCTAATATAGTTCTAGTTTAGGAAACAAAAATGACTAAGGAGAAGGTTGAAATGATCAAGTTATTCAAAAATTGTGGCGTTGCTAGTTGTAGTTTGGAAGGAGCGTTGGGAGGTACTGCTATCTTTTGGAACCTCAAATACATCCAGGGTGTCCCTCTTGAAGTAGATGCTAATATTGTTTCGGTTAAGTTTCAGCATATTAGAGATGATTTTAATTGGGTCTTATCTAATATTTATGCTCTCAATTCTAAATCAGCTAGAAGTAAATTTTGGAAAAGGCTTGAGTCAAGTCCTCTGAATTTTTTGAATGAAAATTGGCTTATAATGGATGATTTTAATACCCCCCTTCAGGAAGCTGAAAATTTTGGAGAATCTCAAGTCCAAGTTGAGAGTAGAATTTACCTTATGGAGTTTATCAACAACCAAACGATGCATGTTATTGGCCTTCAAGGTGTCACTTATACTTGGACAAAAAGGATAATAGGTAATGAGCTCATTCAAATGTGTCTGGATACGACCCTTATATCAAATGGTTGGTTGGTCAAGTACATTTTCTCCCTGACATCTCTCTCAAGAATAGGTTCAGACCACTTCTCTATTTCTTTTGTTGTTGATGTTGTTGAGGGTAAGAGGAATTTTCCTTTTAGGTTTGAGAAAATGTGGCTCTCCCACCCTAAGTTTGAGGATTCTATCTGAAATTGGTGGAATATCCCATTGGACGGAACAACAATGTTCAAGGTGGCTAAGAAACTTAGATTTTTTAAAGACAGTGTTAAGCACTGGAACAAGGAGGTGTTTGGAGACACATTTTCAATGAATTTGGTTGTTCAGGTGGAGCTAAAGGAGATCCAAGATAAAATTCAAGTGGATGGCTATGTAGCAGATAATTTAGCTAAGGAAAATGAGATTCTTATTAAACAACATGATGTGATTGAAAATGAGACATAATTTTGGAAAAAAAGATCGAGGGCTTTATGGCTTAAGGCTGGTGACAAAAACACAAGATTTTTTCATATGATTTCCCTTAAACATAAAGTGATGCGTAAAATACCTCATATTTCTAGCAATGGAGTTATGTTAGATAAGGAGGATGACATTTGTGGGGAATTTGTCCAATTTATTTTTCCCTCTTATCAGTTGTTCATGGCTTGGATGGTGAGGCTCCGAGTAAGTTTTGTGAGGATATTCCTAAGCTGATTGATGAGGATTTGAACAGGAGGTTGGCTACTATCCCTTCTATTGAGGAGATCAAAAGTGTTGTCTCTTCTTTTGAAGGTAACAAATCCCTAGGCTCAGATGGATTTCCTATGTTCTTTTTTTAGAGTTTCTGAAACAGTGCCAAGAAACTGCTTAAAGATTTGAACTCTACTTTTATTTTTTTGGTTCCTAAATCGTTTGGTGTGGCCTCTCTAGACTACTTCCATCCTATTAGCCTTGTAGCTCCTTTTATAAGATTTTAACTTATGAAGTCTACTCTACAAAATCTTCATGTTTATGCCTTGAGTCTTTTCAAGATTCCCTCTAAGTTTGCGGATATCATTAAGAAAATTCATAGGAGTTTTCTTTGGTCAGAAGTTGAACAGAGGAAAAATATGTCTTTCCTTTCCTGGAAGAATGTTTGTAATTCTAAAAGGCTTGGTGGATTGAGCATAAGGAGCATCAGGGTCTTTACTAAGGCTCTCCTTGTAAAACAAATCTGGAGAAACTTTGAAGATAAAAGAGAGCGGAATTCAATTTTCCAGAATAAATACTTGTTCAATACTCCTATGCTCAAATATTTTCTTTATTCCACGATGGTCCCAGTCAGTTCCCAGCTATGGAATAATATTTTTAAGGCTAAAAAATTTGTTTCTCTGGGTGCTTGTTGGAGGGTGGGGGATAGTCGTCCTATCTGATTTTGGGAGGACACTTGGCTTTATGAAGAACCTATTTGATGCCTTCCTTCCTTTTCCCCTTTTATGGTGAAATGTAAGGAGAGATTTGGTGACCTTGTTGCGGATTAATGGAAGGATAATTATTGGTTCAATTTGACGGTGGTAAGCGAAGATCTTTTGCCTATTCGGATTTCTCTCAATTCTCATAAGATCACTCATGGTAATATTGATTTTATGATATGGAGGGGAACTTCCCATGTTTGCTTCTTGGTGGCTTTATTTTTTGTCTCTTTGATAGCCTCTCCCTCAATGCCTCCTTTTTGGGCTAAGGCTTGGGTTAAAGACCCCATATTGAAAGTAAACATCTTTCTTCGGCTCCTTTAGAATAAGGTCTTGACTATAGACAATCTTTTTCGTAGAGGATTTATGTTTCCCAATAGGTGTTATCTGTGCTTGCAAGATGAAGAAATAGTTTCTCATATTTCTCTCCATTTTTATTACACTCATGAAGTTTGGGAAAGAGTTTTGCAAAAATAGAATCTTTGTTGGGTTTTTCCTGAATCTGTTCAAGATTTCCTTATCTAGTGGAAGAGCCCTTCTAATAACCAGGTTATAAAGTTTATTTGGTCTTATATCTTCCCACATCTGATTTGGAGTGTATGGAAAGAGATAAATAATAGTATCTTTAGGGATTTTGTTCTTCTTCCTAAGGTGGTTTCTCATAAAGACTTTAGAGAAATTTGGGAGAATATCAACATCTTAGGGGAGGCTAATGATAAGAGTCACTGTATTCCTTGTTCGTATTATGACCTAAGAGTTTCTAAGGAGTGGTAGCTTAATATTGATATTGCTAAGTCTCTTGGTCCTATTAATAAGTCTAGGGAAGGTTTGGTGTGGCGCTTTCCTCCAAAAGGTTGGGTGAAGATCAACTTTGACGAGGAAACGAAGGGAAATCTGGGGCTGGCTTGGTGTGAGGGAGTGATAAGGAACAATCATGGAAGATTCTTAGCGGTGCTAGCTCTCCCCATGGGTAGCCAAATGAACCACCCCGTGGAAGCCATGGGAGCCTTTCAGATATTGGATATTGCTACGCGTCTTGCATGCAAAAAGGTTTGGATAGAAGGTGATTCCAATAACATTATCAATGTCTTAAGGGGGCTAATAGGCCATCATGGACTATTGAGAGCCTAATTACTTCTTTAATTGATATTATCAAAACCTTTGAAAATTATGCTATATCCCATGAATATCGAGAAGTGAATTTGGCGGTTGATTGCCTTGCCAATATAGGGGTCAAATCTAATGTTATGATAACATGGTACGTGGAGGATAGGTTAGCGGATGATGTCAAAGCCATGTTGTTCTACGATCAAACACATGGTAAATATGGTAACCTTCCCTCCATTGGTAATGATGCCAAGTACTCAAGCTGATTTATTATGGAGTGTGGATTATGTCAGAAGGCTCTCAAATTTTTAAAGCCTATTAACTCCCTGCACGCTTTCTAGGTAGGGGAGAGGACCCGGTAGTTGAGCACCCTAACTTTGCGGTTCTCAAAATCCTACATGGAAATTTCAAATCACTCCCATTTTTACAGCAGCTTACCTGGCAAGTCCCTTGCTTATAACTAAGGTTTCAGGTCCACATCATCAAATACTATGCCACATTAGCATGCTTTTTGCCAATGTGTCCAAAACAGCCCAAAAAAAAAGTGAGACCAATCGTAGTGCATTAGGGACCCCCATACTTGTACAGCTGATGTGGCATCACACTATCGGTTGCTTTTTAGAAAAAGGGACACATTTCATTCAATTATGGGTAGTCATCATTAGCAAAAGTAACTTTAAAGTCATAACTATTGGTACAATGTTGTTAAAAATATTGGATATTAAATCAGCAAGTGTGGGTATTTGATTAACAACTACTATCACAACTATTAGAATGCGCTCAACTACCGGATCCTCTCCCCTAGTTGGGAGCTTTCCTGTGATTATAGTTGTACTTACTTTGTTGTTTTTCCTCTCTTTCAGCTTGCATTTTTCTATTTTTCAAGGCATGTGGGGAGATAGAAGGGGGGTCGAATCGATTAATTGTGATGCGTAGAGATCTAATGCGACCATTTGGTACCCATTGCAGAAGGGTAAGGTTACCTCTTTCCTGGAAAAAATTCATGGGTATGATGCTAAGGTCACAAGGATTTTTGTGCAAGAGTGGAGAAATGGTAATATTAACCTATTTGGAAAGCAATTGTTCGTGGATGAAATCCTTATCTCAGAGGTTCTTGGCCTTCATACGAATGTAATCAAGTTTTATAGGGACGGGAAGATGTCTCAGGTAGCGGTTAAGAAGTTTCCAAGGACTTCGAAAGAGAAGGTGAAGCTTGTGAAGGTAAATAAATCTAATTTTGAGCCTGAAGTGGTTAAGCCCCTTCGGAGAGAATTTCTTAAATCTATTATGGATTTTTTTATGCCTGATGGCCGCTTCATGAGAGTTTATGGTTATCATTTTGTTATGCTTAAACATTTTACACATAAGGCAAGGATTTCCTTTCCTTACTACCTGCTTTTCTCTCTGAATGCGAGTACTAGTGACCATAGAGATAACCCCCATAGTAACCCGATTCTCCATCAAGATCTTATATTTTTCATCTATGAACACTTTAAGAATAGGGTTTCTGATTCTCCTCCTAGGGCTCTCTCATCTTCTTTTGATTGTAGAGGGGACAATAGTGATGAAGGTTGGCATACTGAAGGAGATATGGAGGATTATTCCCCTTCCCCTCCTTCTAAGAAGCTTAGATTGGAGGACAAGGATTTGGTGAATCCTTCAACTGTGGGTACCAGCAAGGAAAAAGGGTCTCCCACAAGTGTGGGTAATAAATTTGCAAAGAAGGATCATAGCAAAGGAAAAAACGTTATTAGAATAAATTTGAGGAGACGGGTCAGAGGATGGGCAACGTTGGAGATACTCTTTGGAAATTAATGGGTAATAGTCATAAAGTCGTCAAGTATTTTGTTTCTAACATGAAATCCCTTGTGTCTAAACATGAAAATATGCATCATGGTAAGAACCTTGTTGATTTAGAGCAGGAGAAGAACACAGGCATGGAGGGGTCCTCAGGTCTGAGTAAAAGAGTTGGGGCCAATACTAAGAAGAAGGCAGCCAAGATGCCACAAGACATTATTGATCTTAAAAATGTTGCCTTGAAGATGGATCAGTTGGAGGCAGAAGTGGCGGAGACTTTGAAGAATCTGGGATAAGTGTTGTTCTTTCAACGGGTGTTGTTTTGTCCTTGTGTTGGTGTTCTGCTATCTTTTTTATTATGTCTGGATGGGTTCTTGTATATTTTTTTGTTCGTGGTTATTGTTCGTGATTAGTTTGTGTCTTGTTGGTTCCATCTTCTTTCTTTTTTGGTTTTTTTTTTTTGGTGTGTTTGGGGGCCATTTTTATAGATCTTATGTAATATGATGCAAAGAGTTTTGGTCCCTTCAAAAAAAAAAAATTCTTTAAATCTTGTTATAATCTTTAAGTTTCATAAGTTTATTAATGTGTGGCCTTTGACTTGGTGATATTCACAATATTTGTGGTCTTTATACCATGCAGGTTTTGGTTTGTCATCATTATTAAACTCAAGAAGTGGAAAGTTGATCATGCTTGCTTGTAAGAGTTTCTTACATACATTCTCATGCAAGTTTGTGAGTTAAAATTTCATGTTCTCCTTTTTAGGTTCCCCTGTAGACAATACAAGTGTATTTGTCTTGAGCTATTTGTACATCTTTGGTATTAGTTAGCCGATAGGCTATTATAGGTTGGGATTTCACCCCAAACCTGTCCGTTCAAACCAGAAACCATTAACTGTTTTAATATGCGCTGAAAACTGCTCATTGAACAGTAAATGAGGATCTTTGCAATCTCCCGTATCTGAATACTCTCATTTAATGTTTTTATTTAAAGGATTGGAAAAATCTGAGAATAATCAAATCTGATTTGGAAAAATATGGCAATAAAATCTTCAAATCAAATCCGATCCACTTATCATTTATTAATAGTTCAAATCTAAACTTGCCATTAATTCAGAAACCGCTCACACACTGGGA
>MU224540.1:7823390-7835410 GCA_018584345.1 Thuja plicata | reverse complement strand
TGATGAGGACGAGATTGCAGCAGAAGCCGATGTAGGGCTAGTTGGTGTTCCTTTGGCGGAACTTGACCGTGAGGAGTCCGATAGTTCTAGTGATGAGGACTTTGGCTTCGGGGATGATTAGAGGCCTTGCTTCCTTACATTTTGATATGGTGATTTTGTAGTTGTACTCATTTTGATATGAAATTTGAATCATGAATCATGATTGATATCATGCTACTCATTATTGATTGTAATCATGATCATCTTTATGATATTTGAATATTTCATCTTTGAACAATGAATTTTAAATCTCTGATAGAATCATAGAACTAATATAATTTTATGACTATAATTATGTTACTACGAGTATGTATGTTACTATCATCTATGTTTCTATGTTGAATGTTCAATGGTTTTAGTTCGTGTTGCAATTTTCAAATTTTGCTGTGTTCAAGTATTTCTGATTTCAAGAACCAATTTGGTATGTTATATAATTATATTGAAACACCCCTGGCCCCTCTGCAGCACCCCNCCCCTGGCCCCTCCTCCCCCCCATCCCCCCGCCGTTGTACCCCCGCCGTACCGAAATTGAGGCCCTTTTTTTTCTTGTACTCGAAACTTGTCCCGACATCCCCCCGTACCGACGTACCCCCGCACCGGTGGTACACTGCATATTTCTAACTTAACCCGATCACCGAAGATGAGGCAATCAAATTTGCGGTGCTTCACCTGAAAGGGATCGCCCATGAATGGTGGCATCATGGAATAGTTACCCTCGTCCGCAATCAAATAACCACCTATGTTGAATTCACAGAGAGACTGATAGACCGCTTCGACGAGAGAGATCCAGAACTTAATTTTAAGGAGTTGGCGCAGCTGAAGCAATCCGGATCAATTGACAATTACATTGCAGAATTCCAAAGACTATCCGTGTTAGTGACAGATATCTCAGAGAGACGATTGGTTGTGTTGTTCATAGATGGGCTGATGGAACCTCTGAAAGGTTGGGTGAAAGGATTCAACCCCATCATGCTCATGGAAGCAATTAAGAAGGCACGCAACATGGCGGCATCTTCTTCTTCCTCCAGGAGTTATTCAAACCCCAAGCCACCCCTTGCTCTGAAGGAAAAAGACAACAAACCTACACCATAGAAGCCATCATTGGATGAGGCCACCAGACAGGATCTCAGGAGGAGAAAACTTTGTTTTAACTGTAAGGAGCCGTGGGGACCAGGGCACCAATGCTTGGGCAAAGGAAAAATCCAATACATTGAGGTGATGTCCGACGGCAAGGAGCATAAGGAACCTGAAACCGAAGGAGATGGACAGCAAATTTCTAAGGAGGTTGACATAAACCGAGCGGAGAGGAGGTGTCATCGCAGCACTTGCTGGTACTCTCAGGTGCACTATATTTCGGGTACAGGGTACATTCCATGGACAACGAGTTGTGGTCATGCTCGACAGTGGGGCCACACTCAACTTCATCAACTCATCACTTGTGAACCGAAGGGGTTTGCGTACAGAGGCGCACCAAGGGTTTGAAGTCAAGGTGGCAGGAGGAAATCTCTTGTCATATAACCATCTGGTCCCGCAGCTAAGCATTACCATGGGGAACCACACGGTAACAAATGACTTCTTTGTAGTAGATTTGGATGATATGGAGTTCTACTGGGCATTCAGTGGATGGAGACTCTTGACGAGTACACACAGAGTTTCAAAAGGATGGAGTTCGCCTTCGAAGTGGATGGCAAAAAGGTAAATCTAAGGGGAATGTCGAATGGCGGCCCGAAGGAAATCTCAACACGATAGATGGAGGCAATCTTCAGACACGATGATGTAGTTTGCGTGGCACAGTACTTCGTATCCACAGAACCTGTGAGGAGTCAACAAGCGTACTACCATGATGACGAGCTTCAGGCGGTAGTGAACAAACACAGTTTGGTTTTCGCTGACATTCCACTTAGTATCCCTCCACACAGAGGCTTTGAGCATACCATCAAGTTAGAGGAAGGAGCCAAGCCTGTCATCACCACACCTTACCGCCATCCTAAGAAGTTTAAGGATGAGATAGAGAAAACGATCCAGGAACTCCTTGACAAAGGATGGATCAGGCCCAACTCTAGTCCCTTCGCGTCGTCAGTAGTGCTAGTGAAGAAGGATGGATCCCTCCGGATGTACGTGGACTACCGAGCATTGAACAAAAAGACTATCAAAAACAGGTACCCCATCCCCAGGATCGACGAGCTATTGGACGAATTACATGGTGCAGTCAATTTTTGCAAAATAGATCTCCGCTCCGACTACCATCAGATCTGCATGAGAGAAAGACGTAGAGAAGACAGCCTTCTGTTGCCATTATGGACACTATGAATTCTTGGTTATGCCATTCGGGTTGACCAATGCTCCAGCCACCTTCCAGTCGTGCATGAATCACATTTTCAACAAACAGTTGCACAAGTTCCTATTGGTGTTCTTTGATGACATACTCATCTACACTAAGACATGGGAGGAACATCTAAGGGATTTGGACGAAGTTCTGGGAATCATGGAGTCACAAGCATTATTTTCCAAAAGGTCCAAATGTGAGTTTGGAATGACAGAGATATTGTATCTGGGACGCATCATTAGTGCCTGAGGGGTTCAGGCACACCAAGAGAAAATCCAAGCCATTCTGGACTGGCCGCCTCCCAAGACTCTTTCGGAGCTGTGTGGATTTTTCGGATTGTGCAATTATTACAGAAGGTTTGTGAAGGGGTTTTCACAGCTCAGTGCACCCCTGACGGATCTAACGAAGAAGGGATCTTTTCAGTGGAATGAACAAGCACAACACACCTTCGACAAGCTGAAGGAAGTCATGAGTTCCTGTCTAGTTCTGGCACTACCAGACTTCACTCGGCCCTTTATCCTGGAGTGCGACGCGTCAAGAGAAGGCATTGGGGCTTCAGTGGAACGAACAAGCACAACACACCTTCGACAAGCTGAATGAAGTCATGAGTTCCTATCCACTTCTGGCACTACCAGACTTCACTCATCCCTTTATCCTGGAGTGCGACACATCGGGAGAAGGCATTGGGGCAATGTTGATGCAGGACCGTCACCCCATTGCATGCGAGAGTCGGAAGCTCTCAGGAGCAGAGCGACTGTATTTCATCTACGACAAGGAGATTCTCATCATCATGCACGGACTGGCTAAGTTTCAGCAGTACTTGATCGGAGCTAAATTGTCGTACGTACAGACCGCAACAGCCTGAGATATTTTCTAGAGCAAAGGGATTTGACCGAAAGGCGACATAAGTGGGTAAGCAAAATACAAGCATTTGATTTCAATATTAAGTATGTGAAAGGAAAAAATAATGTAGTGGTTGACGCTCTATCGAGAAGGCCTACCATATGCTCTCTATCCTAGATTGACAGATTGGAAAGCCCATTTGTTGGTTAAGTACTCCAAGAACACTTTCGCGTGTCACTTGATGGACTGTCAAGTACAAGATGATAGATACAAGGTGGTCAACGACATCATTTACTACAAGGGCAAAATCTATTTAGTACCCGAGTCCAAGATGAAGGAAAGGATTCTAAACGAAATGCATGACTCACCCTTGGCTAGACACCTAAGATACCTGAAGACCTACAAAGAAATTTGGGAAAGATTTTCTTGAAAGGGCCTTAAGAATGATGTTCTGCAGTATGTGCGGGAATACTCCACCTGTCAGCAGAACAAATCCGAGCACACCTTACCTGCAGGAATGCTTGAACTGTTGCCAATCTCTGATCAGAAGTGGGATAGCATCTCCATGGATTTCATTTCCGAGCTTCCCAAAGTGCAAGGAAAAGATTGCATCTTCATCGTGGTTGATCGGTTGACCAAATATGCCCATTTCTTTGTCATCTCCATCGGATGCCAGGCAGCTCAAGTAGCCAAATTGTTCTTCCGTGAAGTATTCCGCTTGCACGGTCTTCCGCGGACCATAGTAAGCAACAGGGATAGCCACTTTCTCAGCACTTTCTAGATAGAAATATTTGGGTTGGCAAGGATAGAGTTGTCGCCAAGCACAAGCTACCACCCACAGACGGATGGACAGACAGAGATTGTAAACAAATGGCTGGAGGGTTATCTCAGGAACTATGTTTCAACACAACATAAGGCATGCGTTCGTTGGTTACATTTGGGGGAGCACTGTTACAACACCACCTATCTCATGTCGATAGGTATGGCACCCTTCAAAGCATTGTACGGTTATGAACCTTCATTATTCGTGGATTTGGCATTGGGTGACAGTCGCGCTCCGAGGGCCAAAGACTGTCTACAGGAGAGTTTGGATATCCTGAGATCTCTCAAGGATAACCTAAAGAGGGCTCAGAATCAGCATAAGATGTATGCTGGCCGACACCGGATTGAGCGAAGTTTTGAGATCGGCGATCTGGTATACCTACAACTTCAACCATACAGGCAATCCTCCCTAAAGGCTTGTGGTAAGGAGAAGTTGAGGCTACGATTCTACAGACCCTACAGAGTGGCTCAGAGAGTAGGTGAAGTTGCCTGTGAATTGGAACTTCCATAGGGGAGTCGGATTCACAATGTTTTTTATGTGTCGTGTCTGAAGAAGTCTGTAGGGCAACATGTCACAATATCGAGGGAATTACCTCCCATTGACGAAGAAGGGAAACTAATTCTGGAGCTGGTCGAGATCATCGACGTCCGAGAGAAGAGGCTAAGGTCGCGCACTGTCAAGGAATTTCTAGTGCGATGGAAGGAACTTCCAATCAAGGATGCCACCTGAGAAGGCGAACAGATTCTGGAGCATCCAAGCTTGCAATTGCTTGAGGACAAGCAATTTTTGGGCCGGGAGGACTATGATGTCCCTGATATTATTAAATAAATTAATAATTTATGGCCCCGACTTTAATTTTATCTGTTGGGCCTCTTTTTATTTGTTTGGTGTGTTGACTGTGTCGGCATCATTTGTAATCCTTCGGGACGTTTCCCCGAAGCCATATATAAGGACGAGTCTGTTGTAATTGTAGGCATGCAAATTTGATATTTTTCCTTTGTATGTGTGAATTCCAGTTGGAGTTCAATTGTCTGCCATTTCAGAGGAGAGATCCTCCCTACTTGGCATCCGCAGTTTCAGTGGGAGTAACACCTCACCCTATTCTGCTCTGTTCTCGGTCCAAGATCATTGTAATCCGAAGTGCTATCATTATTGATTCAACGACTATCAATCTGGTGTTCATTCTTGTGCCAAATTGTGTTAATTGGATTATATTATCTATCTTGCACTACACAGTATAATATATTTGTGTTTCCCGTTGCCCCATAGTACTGGAGTTATGCGTGCACGAGGGAAGGTCGTTGGAGATGAAACAGTGTCTGTACCCATTGCACGAAGGGAAGGAAATTGATGTCGTACGACCTCTAGATTGTACGTCGTGTTGAAGGTAATGACTGTACGTCACAATCTTGTCGTACGGGTAGCCTAACACCACCGTACGGTGGACCCATACCAAGTCATATGGACCGAAGAGGTTTGACCTGCGAGTGATTGTTGACCGTACACACCGTACGACTAAGCACCAAAAATCGTTGTATGATTGATAGTCCGTCGTACAGCCCTTGGTGTGTCAACTATTTGGACCATACGCCTTTCTCTATATCGAGGAAATTAGAAGTTTGTGAGCTGACCGATTCGGGTACATTACAGTGAATGGCTCCATACTTTTATCTGAAGTGAACCTATTTGAATATTTCAAACAAACCTCAATCTTACAAACTGTGTAAATGACTACTCATCATCTTCAGAATGGAAAGTTGGAAATCTTGATATGTCAGGGGTACCATATTACATTTTTGTGTGGAGTGAAATTAAGTTGGTTAGAGAGATGAAAGTGACTGTCAATTTTGAGAGGAGGAAATTTGCAGTCCAATCTTCGTCACTTCAAGTTGAACACCTTATAGTTATCTCTGATTTATTCAAGCTATTCTTTATATGTGTTTGAGGCAGCATAGTCAGACTTATTGATGTGTAGTCTAGCAGGGATGTATCAAATTCTACTGAAGTATTTCAGGTTTCTTGCTAGACAATTTTTGATGTATTTGAAGATCTGAATCTTCAGGTGTAAAGATCAGGAAAAATCAAATGGTGAATTGTGAGGAAGACTAGACAATAAAGAGAAGTATTTCATACCCCTGAATAATGTTCATGAATTTTTTTTGAAGTTATTAATTCATTCTTTAGTATAGTAATTCATGTATTCATTTAGCATTAGTCTATATATTTCTCTTTGGATCTTAGGTTGAGTCTATTACTAATCCTTTTAAAATGCTTTCAAGATGGATCGAGAAACAAACATGGGGACCCTACTGCAGCCATGGGACTGAATTGATGTCACATAAAAGGTTGAAGATTTAATTGAGACTATTTTGGGCAAGTTTTGTAGATGTTGGTTGAAGTCCAGAAATCTGGTTGCTATGTTTGGGTTGCACAGGTTGCTCTGTTTTTTAAGTGACTGGTTTTTTTAGTTACAAAGACTAAATTATCTGAACTGAGATCAAAGGTGCATAAGAATTATGAGAGATGACATTTAGTGGGAGTTGAATTCCGAGAATTCAAGGCATGAGTTGAGAGCATTAAAGTCTAAGATTAATAGAGAGTTCAATTCCAAAGAACTTCTTTGCAATCTCTGAGACAACAGGGATCAAAAGGGAGTCTTGTGAAGAAGTGAATAGATCAGCTAAATGAGTTGCAGTGTTGCAAGGTCAGGTGCTAAAGTCTGCAAAGAGAAGAATTGCTCAACCAATCTAGACTTGACATTGGTAGCATCGCAAACTTTCAATATAGGGTGATTTTGGATGAGGTCAAGGAGGATAGTCATGGACTTTTAACATTTCATAAGTTTCGGAGGTGTGTGTTGTAAATGTTCCTCTTATGCAAGCATTGCAGGCAACCTTGAACGAGGAGGCCAGGCGGTTGATGCAAGTGATTGAAGATTCAGATGGAGCTTGAGCAGCAGATGGAAAGTGCCAAATCCTTTGCAAAGGATTGGCAAGCTTGTGTAGCAGTGTGACTGCTAAGGCTACTTGTTTGGTCAATCATTGGAGTCAGCTTTAATATATTGTGATAATCAAAGCAATGAGAATGCTGCCCCTTCTAAGAGGGAGTCTTTTGTTGAGAGAATCTCAACATTCAGTTGTTCCTATTACGTGTTATAATGCATTTTTCTCTGAGACGGAAAAATTTGAGGTGAAAGCCCTTGTTAATGCATTCTTCTCTGAGACAGAGAAATTTGAGGTGCAAGCCCTTGTTAATGATTCTTCTCTGTGAGAGAAATTTCAGGTGCAAGCCCTTGCTAATGCATTCTTCTCTTCTAGAGAAGTTTGAGGTGCAAGCCCTTGTTAATGCATTCTTCTCTACAAGAGAAGTTTGGTGAAAGCCCTTGTTCCACCCTCTGGGAGTAGCCATGGTGGATCCACCCTCTGGGAGTAGCTATGGTGGATGTCATGTGAGAGACTCCATGACTTAGCACTTGTGTTTATTCACCCTCTGGGAGTAGCCATGGTGAATGTCATGTTGAGATGAAAATATCACGTTGAGAGAATCTGTGATCAAGTTTTGATGTTAACACATATGGGTGTAGCCATTGTGTTTGTCATGTTGAGGGACACCATGACATATGAATGATCTCTCTCTTGCTAAGAGAGATTTTAATGTTTTTGGTAGCTGCGTGAGAAATCATTCTTACCTGTGTGATCAGCTAAGTTTTTTTTCTCAGAATATATTTGCTATGCTGAATTGCTATCATCATGTCTTGTTTCTTTGTTATATATCTTCGGGAGTTGGTTCTCGTCTTTAGCAGAGGCATTATGTGGGATATGTATTTTGTCCTTTGTTCATTCTTTGAGACTTTGTATTTCTCTGGACGTGTATTGACTCCTTGCCGTTATCATCATCGCACAGCTCTATGGTGTTTATGTGTTTGACGTCAAGTTGTTTACTTCAATCATGGTATTCCTTCTATTCGTCACCGGCTTCTCTTCTTCCATCAATTGTGAGTATCATTATGTGTTCATTATTTAAAAACGGCATTGGATGACATGGCGTCAGGCCCCCTTCATTTTCTACGGTGACTTTCATATTCCTCCAGCTCAGGCGTTGGTTGTTATATTCTCCGTCACTTTCCTTTATACATGATGTGATGTCTTAAATGGTGACAAATGTATAAGGTTCAAGTGGATCATATTTATGATGGTTTATGTAATGTCTGTCTATGTAACTGTCGTTGGTTCCTTGCCTTAGAACGGGCATGGTTCTGTATTCTATGGTAGAGTCTATTCACTCTCGTGGTATATAGTTTTGGAGGAACTGATGTGTAAGGGTCTGCGGCAGAGTTTATGGTGAAGTTCATTTCACAGAATTCACAGGACCTCTGAGTGTGCAGTTTGAAGATTTTCATGTTTGGAGAATACATCTATCTTTTGTAATAAGTGTATTCCACGGGAAGAGACTATTCATCTCTCATTGAGTTTCAATTGCAAGAAGTGTGACAGTCTTGGATCGTGAGTTGATTGATTATTCTGAGAATTGTCGAAGTTCTTTTCAGTTCTCTGTGTAGGAACTTTTGATACTCCCGTGACTGGAGTATAAGTTTGATCTACTGTTATAAGTGCATGTCACGTTTTAGTATTATTCTGTATATGTTCGATGAACAATAGACTTATGTGAATAAGTCTTTCTCATAGAAGATAGTATCTGTGAGATACTTGAAGAATTTTATAATCTGTTTTGCATAGCTAAGTGATAAAAACTCTGTTTAAGCCTGATGGATTGATTGTTAAGTGTTAGCAATCAGAAGCTTGAGATCTCTGTATTTGTTTGCATACAATAAAGGATCTATAATTTTGTGGGCCGGGTTTTTCACCCTCAAGTGGAGGGTTTTCCCAGGATAACTTTGTGTCCTATGTTATTGTGTTTTTCTGTATGTTGAATTATTGCATTCTGGTTCAAAAATTTATCGAAGGGAAGAAAGAATGTAGACTACAAAAATTGGGCAAGATTTTTGCAAAAATCAGCAGAGCCCAATGTCAAAGACTCAATGCATAAATCTGGGCCAATCAATGCATTTTCATTTTGTACTTGCAATTTATACCATGTCCTTGCAAGCATTCCAAATTTCCAACTATGGCAGCAAGAAATAACCTATGAGCTGTCCTTTGATTTGACTATCAAAACGGTCAAGTTTTGATTAGCATTCTTCATTGCAGCCCAATTCATATGGGAGGTGTATCAAATGGATGTGTAGAGCACTTTCTTGAATAGGGATCTCAGTTAGAAGGTTTACAACTTTACATAGTACAGGTGAATGGGTTTTGGGTGCTACATGAGGAACATCTAGTGTGCAGGACTGGTTAAATCCTTGTAAGAAGTTAAACAGACTCATCAAAACCAATCAGCACATACAAGATTCTGCATGCAAAAGAAGTTTCTATGATCTAAATCTATATGTCAACAGTGATGGTGCAGTTATTGTGATTCTCATTGTCTATGTTGATAATTTAGCTATCAACGGTACCAAGACCAATGCAATTCAAAAAGTCAAGTCAGATTTATGCTTATCTTTTGACATGACAAATTTGAGCCTTAAAAGGTCACATCAGTGCTTGGATTTCCACTTGGGAAACTGCAGTTATATTGTGAAACTACCATAAGAATTTTCCTTGACAGAATCCAGAGAAAAGGTAAGTATTCAGAGGACACAACAAAGCTTAAAGATAATGCACTGTCACTGCTTGACACAGTCTTTCAAACATCCAGAAATCATAAAAAGAAAGCACATCATTATAATCATTAAGCCATTCATAGCTAATCATGAACATCTTTTCTATGAAACTTCACATGTGGTAATCTTCCCAATGTACAGTATTATTGCTGTTACCCAAGGGCCAATATTGTCAAATCCAAATATTATGCAACATACCTGGTTTTTTCTGAGCCTTTCAATGTCATATAGTGGTGGCCAGTCCTCCTTTGCAGCCAAAATATGAGCAGCCTCTTTCAAAGGCCGAAGAGCTCCAATCTCATCAAACATCCAAGGGAACACCATCTGCTCCAGGAGGAATGATTCAATCATTTATGCATCAGTTCATGAAGAAAAGAAAGCTATCACCATATACTGAAATTCCTATCTTACAGTACACATGCTATTTTATGTTAACATTGAATTTGCAGTGAATTCAAAGTTCAATATTCAGCCGTCTTCTTCCCAGACTTGAGTGAAAACCCTGAAAAAGAATAATGATATTAACCATTTGTGCTTGAAATTTAATTTTTAAGATGGATTGAATGCAAGCATATTCTCCAAGTGATTCCATTGACTAGAACATCAAAACTTTTTGATGACTTGTTAGCCAGAAGCTGCCATCTTCAGTACAGTAAGCACCATTAATTTATTTTACTTTTATTTTCGACAAGTAAAAAGATTATATTGATAAAGAAAAATTTATAGCATACTCAAGAGTCAAGACAATGCCAAGAATCATTGAACAGGAAGTATAAGCAGACCATGTAGAACAACCCTACAAGGAGTGTAAACACCATGGTTTACTGCTTGCCTAGGTCACAAGACTTGTGTGTTCAAATTCAACAAAGTCAAAATTCAGTATAAATTTGTCAAGTGATCAAATTCATTAAAAAAATTGTACTTAAATTTGAAGAATATAAGTATATTATTTTATATTTTGTTTTATTGATTGGAAAATCAAAACTTATAGGCTGACTCAAACTGGTGAAGGTCCCAATTGGGGTACCTCCTCCCCTCAATCATTAACACCTGCAGATAATTCAACCTAGATAGCCACATTAGAGTTCACAACTTACTATTTAGCTATCAATGTTATAAGTCTAAGAGATGCTTAAATATATTAACATATTATTGACTTCAATATCAACATGAGAAGTGGATATCAACCATGGATTACAACTTAAATATTAACATTGGAAGTCAAAGAGTCACACTTAGATATCAACATTGGATTTCAACTTATGTTTCCACGTAAGATGTCATTTTGTAGATTTGAACTTGAATCTCCACAATAAGAACCCAATGATTTTATCAATTAAGCTCAACCCTTTTGACAATATATTATTTTTTCTTTTATTAAATAAATTTAAAAAATTGAAATTAAACCTAAAAATCAGGTAATGGCATAGTGAGAATTAGGTCCCCCGTTTGTGGCCTCACTGGTTCATAGCACTATCAATTTTATTTTCAACTCTGTTTTTCAATATACCACCACCACTTAAAATTGCATATAATGTATATGCTAAAAATATCAAACAAGTTACAATACAAACTATGTAAACACTCCATATATGCATAAGCCTGAGCAAAAACCTGAATAAACATGCTCCTTAGATTTTGGGAAGTTATTACTATTATTAACTTTAAAGCTAATTAAAAATCAATCATAAAACTTCAAACTAATAAAAAAACTCAAGACTAAAAGCATAAAGCTAGAACAAATGACTCACAAGCACTTAGCATGACTACTCCCAGTTAAAGTGGAGCCCCACAAGCCTCTAGGATCATTGTGACTGTTGTGAGGTCTTCACAACTCGCCCCAATTTGGGGACCCCCTCTGAAATTTCGCAGGTGCTTGGAGTCTGGTCCGTAAGCAGTTGAAATATGAACTTGCAATACATAAAATCTGGACTTGAATTGGTAAAATCTGAATTTGATTTGGTTGAAATTCGAACTTGGAATTTGAACTTGAAATCTGAGCTTGATTTGCAATGAAACATTGAACTGGAAACATGGAGATTAGTTTGAAATTTGAAATCTGGTCTAAACTTGAAATGGTTAAAATCTGAGTGCTTGTAATCTGAGCATGAAGGCATGAATTTGAAGTTTGATCTTACTAAAATCTGGAATGCTTGCAATTCGAACATGGAACATACATAAAATATGGACCATGGGCATGATGCCCATGATGGTGGCGGGTTCCGCCACCACCATGGACACCATGTCCATGGTGACATAAAATTCCG
>MU224540.1:7805748-7817790 GCA_018584345.1 Thuja plicata | reverse complement strand
TTGGTGTTATTGCATGGTTTCTTACTTCCAATATTTAGAGTTAAATTTCATTGAGTTGTTTTAGAATAGATTTCATTTCAAGCAAGTTGCTAAGTTAGAATAGATTAAATGGTTAGTTGCATGGTGACGTTAGCAAGTGTTTGATAGGGATCCTTAAACTAGGTCACTAGCATCCTAGCGGCTCGTTAGGAAGCCTTGTGTGGTACTCTAGTCTTGTTTCCTTTGAATCTTTGCACCTGTGGGAGTAGCACCGCTGGTAAGCTTCCATTTGGTCCGATCCCCGTCCACTTGATAGCTTCTTCATCCTTAGGAGTAGTAGTTAAAGCAGTGAGTAGTGAGAGGAGTAGATTGGAGTGATATAAATTCAAGAGAGTTTATAAGATTGGAGTGATATAAATTCAAGAGGAGAAACAAAGGGAATATACATTGAAAAGCTAAAATTCATCATCATCATAGTAAGAGTCTAGTATCTTCAAAGAAACAGCGTAAGCCCGCCGACGTGATTACCAGCAGATCACATCAATATAACTGAGTTAGGATCCACAGGTAAGGAACCTTGGAGTGTTTTCTCACGTTCTTTGTGAGTATATGCTTTTCAAGAGAGGGTTGAGTGTTTGTTACCCTATATCAAGCGTTTAGTCCTATATGTTATGTAGTGGCACAAAACTCGCATCAACAGTGACTACCTTGACAATCTTTAGAACTTCCATGCTCTCCTCCACAACAGCCATGCCTTCCATGTAAGACATGGTGTCACATGCCTCATTGTGCACGATTTTGCATAGCCTCATATGCACACCTACTGATATTAACAAATCTAAACATGTGGGTTTGTCGAGTCATAAAACAAAATGCCAACTATCATGTGTCTGAACCAACAAGCAATAAGAAGGTTAGTATTTGAAGACAAGCTGTTACAACTTCATGTTTGTAACTGTAACATAATATACATATTTATTCATCTCTTTGCATCAGCGAGAGGACAAATTACTAGATAGTTGTAGGCAAACCAAGTATCATTCAGATACACTCGCCCCTTTCCAGTCACAAAGATTCCTCATTTATTGAACCACAATCAATAACACTAGTTGTACCCTATTCTGATTTTGCATAGCACCATACATATTTGCTAAAGTCTTTCTCTTGAATATGTTGATCGTGTGTTGATCTACTAAATTCTTGTTTTCATCCATGATGTATAAACCCATCCTTCTCAAGATTCGTTTCTAACCAAAAGCACTTGGGATCCAAATCATTGGTATCAAACCAATGCTTCAAATGTCAATACAACTATGTGCAAAACAATAAAAGAAAGGTTGTCAGCACGATTAAGTTTGAGTAAACAAATGAACATCGCAACAAGATAAAATAAGCGATGCAAAGAAATATTAAAATTGTCTTCAAACATTTAAAGAAAATCAACAAAGCCTTGGAAGCACAACACTAAGAACTCCTCAAACAATTCAATGAGCTCATATGTCAACTTGCACCAAAGTAACAATGCATTGTACATCCCCGAAACCCTTTTACAATAAAAGTCAACCTGGATATTCCAACATTCAAAGGTAAAATTGAGGCAACAATGTTGAATAACTAGGAATGACACTTGGAAGCATATTTCTCTATCAATCACTTCATTGTTTATTTCTCTATCTAATAAAAGTAATACATGAATTAATAATAGAGATGACAATACATAATAGATATAGAAGTAAAGTATATCTTTATTTGCACATGAAATTATTACAAAAGAAGACTAGACATGATCTGCCAAGGATTAGAGTCAATTCGACTAGATCATAATACTTTCCTTGATAAAACACAATCTATTTGAAGAACCCAACGTTGCCAAAAGGATGATTGTACAATGCAACATATGACTAAGGTCGTATAATACAAGAAGTTGGCGACGTCATGCGGTGTAGACAGTTGCAAGGTTCCTACAACAAGAAGTTTGTAGATGTTGTAGAATGTAATAGAGTGCACGACTCATGGTGGCATGGAAATGGATGTCACACTGCTAAAAAATCATACTCTTCTCCTTGTCGTATGACGTACCTCTCTCTCGGCCCTACAAATGAGAAATGTCGTACACCATTCACTTGAAGTCATCGTACAACACAAAGGAACTAAGAGAACCGTTGTTCGATGTGAGAGGATGTTGGTCAAACAATGCAAGAGAATGCCAATCATACAATGCAAGAGAATGATGATTGTACTATGTACCCTAGACGTGCAACAATCTTTTAATTTTGTTGGGCTTTAAAACTGGACTTTTTAATGTAGTTGGGTCTTTATGTAATTAGGCCTTGTAGTCAACATTTTTATGTAATAGGGTCTTGTAGTCTAGCTTTTTATGTAATCGAGCCTTGTAGTTGAGCTTTTTATGTAATCAAGCCTTGTGGTCGAGCTTTTCATTAATTGGGCCTTTTATTATTTTCTCCTTCAATTGTTGAATAATATTTTCTCCTTTGTCATTCCAATCTTCCCTGATTTTTTAATTTTCTTTTTCTTTTTCTTTAAATTTCCCATAGAATTGATTTAACCTGACAATAAGTATTTTTGCTCCAGGTTAAATAGTTTACTGTTAGGAGTCTGAAATATATCGCCAACAATTTTGCATTCTTTTGCAAAGTCGAATACCTCTACTACTACTGAGTTTGGGGTATAAACTCAGATATTCAGTCTATGTTCCGCCATTTTCTTGCTAACAGTGTATTGAGTGTAAAATTGAGGGACAAACAAAAAGTAATTGTCCTAGAAAAATGTTTCGTGAGATTTTATAGGTTATGGGTAATTCAATAAAAGAGTGCCCATATAATTGGAATACTAGGAGTACACAAGTACTCTTTCATGTGGAGAGCAATCCAATCCATCAAAGCGACATAATGCATCTCCAAGTTGTTATGGAAATCAAAGAGGGAAAAATCAAATATAGTACGACCCCAAAGGCTGCCCTTTTATACAATGTTGACAATGTAGCAAACGGGGACACTTTGCGAGAGACTGTCAGAAAAGTAGGACAAAGCGCAATTATTGTGGGCTTGGAGACAATGAAAATATTGGATGTTTGAAGAAAAAGTTTAGTGTCAACATGATTGATGTAAGATAGAATTAAAAAGAGTTTTGAAGCAAGATTTGTAATCAAAATTATTGCAGATTGGTGATCAAAGTCATAGCAGAATTTGTGAAGAGAAATTGAATGAGGGGTTGGTTCCTCTAGTAGGTCAGTGCTCACAAATTGAATAATGGGTTATTGCCTCTAGTGGGCTGGTGCTCAAAAAATTGAAAGAGGGGTTGGTGCCCCTGTTTACTTGCTACGGTCAATGCTTTAACTTATAGAGTAAATAGAAATATAAAAATGAACATATTCATTATAGTAATTCAAAAGCAACACATCAATATGCTAGAAAGATATAACTTTATTATTAACATGTAATTGGTTAAGAGTGCCAACCCCCAGCAACTAACAACTACCCGAGAACTACAATCCATTACATTGCCATTTCTTAAACAAAACATTATTTATTCGTCTCGGCAAAACTGCCACCAACATCAGCCCCCTCAAAAAGAAAAGTCTTTCAAACAATAGAACAAAAATGGAGTTGATGAATTACATCTACTACTGAGAAGCAAGGTAAGAGAACGTCCCTGGAGTGGTTGAGGACGTCGGCGGCTTGGGTGCACCAGAAATCTAGTGAGGAAGGAATCGTAGATCCCGCTTTTCTACCTTTTGCCTCTCACGTGCTACTCTAACGATCTACACAACCTCCATCAAGTCCTTCTTGGTACTCCTGAGCTCTGCTACCAAATGTTCCTCCATCTCTTCGAGTTACACCTCCTTCCCTGCTCTAACTGCCCTCTTCTGCTCCAATTGCTCCTCTAAGACTGGTTTATGCTCCCTCTCAGTGGTGGTCAGTCATTGTCGTTACACCAACTCCTGTCAAGCAACTGACACCTGCTCTACTACAACTACTCTCCCTGCCTCGGCCTCACTGATCGAGTGGCTTGCCTTCTGCAACTTGAAAAATGTGTCCTAAAACATGCTCTCCATATTGTATATCCACCTTTCTAGCGAGATCAGCCACTCCTCTTGCAATTGAAACATGCCCTCCAGCTCTACCAAGTATCTCTATATGGTTCCGAGAGCATCTTGCGGGTGGTATTTTGAGACACGAATGTGATCATCATTTACCTCTCTCATGCTCGACACATTCGTCAACATCACCAAATGCATGAAGGCATCTCCTTGATGTGCACTCTCCTCCTCAATCTCAATCACCTCTCCAGATGGAGAGGGCATTTCCTCACTCCTGGCAGGCCCCACCTCCTGCTCTCCAAGGGTCTCTGCTGGTACGAGCCCGTGTTATATCTACTTCCTTTTGGAAGTGGGCGCCCACCAATAAGCTGGGTGAAGGTGGTGGAGCCTCAATAATACTGATATCAAACCTGTCTAGGAAAAAGTCAAGTTTTGTACCTGCATCACCTATTGCCGGCATCCCTCTGACACTCTCGAGCGTAGGTGCAACACTCCTATGCGCAGCACCCCTCGTGGCAGTTGTGGCTCTCTAAGTCGTAGGTGTCATACCTTTGGTTGCAAGTGTGGTACCCTCGACTGTAGGTGTATCGACTACTACAAAAATAACACATGCGCCGAAGAGGACAACTCTTGTACTGCGTGTAGCATTGCTAGGTGTGTCATAGAAGACAACCGTGGTGGTGCAAACACAACTCTCACTGTTGTAGCTCTCCTGACCGCCCTCTCAATCACTACAACCCATGGTGGTGGTGGTGGTACGGTCCCTTAGCTACCATCACCTTTGTAGCTACCTTCATGGCGGCTAGCTCCTCCCCTTCACCTTCGGAACCTCATGCCTCAATTTCTTCCCTACCACCTTGTTCTTGATGGCGTACCATCCTAAACTTGTCCCCACTCTCACTGTCGGAGAAGACACCTCCACTGTTTCCTCTTCCTCATCGTTGTCCAACTCTGTGCTCAGCCATGTACTATCCTACCTTCTCCTCTTTCGAAACAATTGGTTGTGCTCCCCTTCAACCATAAGTGTGTCCAAATGGGTCCAATAGAACATGGCCAATTTGTTGGGATCCACTCAGCTGGCTAGTGTGAACCCTCCCCACTGGTTAGCTGGTACGTGGGTTCTCAGCGCCTCAAGGAAAGTGCTATGGCATGGTGGCACATGTAAATAGTCTTATGTTTGAGTGTTAGAAACTCCGGAATGCAAACAGATAACAAGCCTTCCCATTTATAAAATTTTCCCAACATGATGCCATTCATGAGCTTTACATCCATACAATTATATTTGAAGCCCTATTGGCTCCTGTGAGTCGGCTCTTTACCAGGTCAAGAATGCACCCCCATGCTGGTGTTGAGATAAATGATTTTTCACCCCTCGGTTGTTGCTACAACTCCATAGACTATCCAACTGTTTTGGGAAGAGGTCGCTTTGGCATACTAGTCTAAGCAACTTGTCATTCTCCTAAATGGACATCTTGGTCGAGGGCTTGGCCACTTGGGCACCCCTGGATGGGATACCAAAAATGCTAGTGAACTCGTTCGGCCAGAACAATATCACAAGTTCACAACTATATTTCCCTAGAACTATATAATGGACTTGTGTGAATGTGAATCATATCCTACCATCATAGTCCACAACTCTGGCTCAAAATCCTATATGTTGAACATAGGCATCAAAATGGTTGTCTACCTCTACCTTCAAAGAGAAGAGATTTCCACAATCCATGATAATAACTATTAAGAGTTTCTAGATTTGATTGTGTTGTAAATTTTTTGCATCTAAAAAATTTACAACACAATCAAATCCAGAAACTCTTAATAGTTACCTCTACCTTCCTGAGTGAGGCTTTCACTGGGTATTCATCTACAGTGTTTTCCCACCATGTGCGACAATCGCTAACAATGACACTCTCAAATGCTAGGGTGTCCACTATCACCCTCTCAACCTTCTACAACTTTAGCCTTATTTTCTTCTTTAAGTTGTTGCTTGTTATCATGGTTGCAGGACGTGACATCTTTCTTTTGATTTCTTTTTTAATTTTGTCCTTTGTCGAATAATTGCCTCCACTAGGGTTCACATAACTAACTTTGACCATTTCCTTCTGTAGGGAACTCTTGTAATATGTGCCTACTTGATCTCTCCCTTTAGCCGCACAGATGTCACCTCCATTTGTACCAATTTCTTCTTCGGCCTTGCGGTCTACGTCTGACTCTTCTTACTTCTCTACAAATGTCGTATAGTTTGCAATTAGTAGTGTTGTACGACCCTGTGCATTTTCAAACGTTGCCTATTTCTTCCACCCATACAGATCCCCTGCATACGGCTTCCTTGTCGAACCTCTACCTTCATATGACTTCCTCTGTTGTACTCTCCACCCATACGAACTCTCCACCTACGACCATTTTGTTTCTGATTCATCCAAATAGCTCTCTTCACACTCATGCGACAATGGCACTTTGAGCTTCTCCTCGTACGACACTTCCTCTTGACCATACAACTCGTTAGATTTTGTACAACATACAATTTTAGTGTGCCTTCCACCGACTTATGGACCAAACCCATGCCTTCCACTAGCATACGGACCACACTCGTATGGTGTGGTGTTTTCGCCTCCTTATGATATTGTCTGCGTGTGTTTCCATACAAGCACTCCTTGCTCAAACCTCTCTTTTTTGAAGCCTTCGTATGGACTTCCTTCCATACAGTCTAAGGTAGCATGCAATATTCCAGACAGGTTCTCTTGTCCACGTTCGTACAGCTCAGTACCAAGCTCGTACGCCTCCTTGTCTTGGTACAAATTCGAGCAGACGTACAGTCTGCCACTTCTCTTGTATGGATGCAATCTTCCTTGTGAACTCCTTGCCACTATACTCTTCTTCACTTTTGCCTTTCTTACGTTTGAGAGTACTTGCCTCATAATCAATTTATAAGTACTTTTGTGCTTAGAGTTACTTTCAAAAAAAGATTAATTTCTTTATTTTTACCTTACACCCCTTCTTATTTTCACTAGCACTTCTTATTTCTTCTATTTCTCCCTTCACTTGCAATTGCAGATTCTTAATGTTTTTATAATATTTCCTGATTTTAATTTTTCCATTAAAATTGTGCATCTTTATACTTTTCCTAATTTTGTTCTTTTCATTTTCAACTTTTTGACCATTTTTTTTACAAAAATTTCTAACTTTTGATTTTTTCACTTTTCGACAACTTGGGCTTACCTCCTTGCTTTCTTCCGTTTTTTGTATGTTTCCCTTCAAATCCTCTCTTTTTAGACAACTCGTCAACGATTCTTCCTTTTATTTTTCTTAATCTTGCCAACTTTGTAATCCTTCAGGTCACCTTTTTGCTTTTTCTATGGTTCTCCATTTTCCTTGTCACCCTTTTATTTTGACCACATAGGTTCAATGTTAGGTCGAAACTTGACTTCTAATGCAAACTGCCACTAACAAGTTCCTGGGGGTATTTATAACACTCATACTCACATGTTCCAATATATTCAAGATCAAATATTTTATCAACGAGTGGTGCTTGTCCAATACCCTTGTAACTTTTGTCTACATACTAACCACCATACTTGTGATACCAGAGTGCTTCTCCATTGATCATTGGACGTCCGACGGGGTTCGGGATGACTTTCCTCAATGAATTAGTAGCCAGGGGTTGGGGCTCTCTCCCTCCATGCACATATTTTTAAATGATATGCTTGTTGTATTTGTCTCTCTCTGTGACAAACAAATCATCTGTTTTCACAACCATTTTCATGCATAGTCTAAGGGTGGCTCCATACTCTTCCAAGTCGATTTCCTCTCCTAACTCTTCTTCCCAAACTTCCTCTTTCTAGGCTTTTTCTTCTTTGTGCTTCCTTTTTGCTTCTTCATCTATTTCATATGTGACATACCCTTCATGTCTGCCCTCGTATGGGGCCTTCCATTTCCAATAGCCATTCATACTGACCCACAGTGCAGGCGTGCCATATAGTGCATCAATAAGGTGTTTGTGGACTCTTGGGACTGCAACGCCATCCACATTCTTCCTTCCCAACCTTTCCTATAGCGCATTATTGGCTTGGCCTAGTTCAGGTCTGGCCAGTATGGCTCTTTGGTTATTATAGGGTCTTCTTCGAGCTCTTCACTTTGTCCAATTGTCCAGTCTCCACAAGTTGCATACCTCAAAATATTTATTGCCACAGTTGGCCTCTCCCTCTTTCTGTAAATTTTTAACTTAAATCTATTTACAAGATCTCAGATGGGGTTGTCGTCAAGAGTTGATAGTTTAATTGCACCATTCAAGCCAACTTCCTTGACTTTATACGGCCTCAACCAACAAACTCTAAACTTCTTGGGTCAGAGTTCATTACAACCGTTATATTTTAGCACCAACTGTCTCAGCCAAAAGTTCATCTATACAAGATTTGTCATATTAGAACTTCCGTTGTCATCAAGCCACCTTTGTTGTCCATTGTGCCATCATCCTTCGTACCTCCAACTATGTGAGAATTAAAAGATGTTTGTTCAAGCTTCTGCATCACCCAGACGGTTCTCCACTACAAATTCTTATGCTTGTTACGGTGTACTCCGCTAGCACCACTACTTTGGCCCGTACATCAATTGAAAGGGGTATGTCTTGTTGTCACCTTGTATGTGGTGCGGTATGCCCATAGTACAACCAAGAGTCTCTCTTCCCAATCCACTTGCTCCACTCAGCATGACTTGTATATGATTGACACTAGCACCTTATTTGTAGACTTTGCCTATCCGTTGGCTCAGGGGTAGTACAGGCTCAACAGATTAAAATATCTTGAACTCCACCATCATTGTTTGAATGGCATTATTCACAAAGTGTACACCTTGATCACTTGTGATCTGAATGGGGATGTTGAATCACGTCACAATTTGTTCATAGAGGAATCTTGTTGCGCTGACTAAAGTGTTGTCCGCCAATGTCTTTGCCTCCACCCACTTTCTAAGGTAATCTTTCGCCACTACAATGTACCAACACTGGTGCGTACTACTCACTTTAAGTGGCTCGACGAAGTCGAGACCCCATCTCTAGAACAGCTCTTGCGGCTACGAAAGGGATCGTGGCATGAAATCCCTTTTCAGTGGCTTACCAACCCTCTAGCATCTATCGCATCCGAGTACCCACTCTCGAGCGTCTGTGTGAAGGGTCGGCCACCAAAGTCCTACCAATAGCACTTTTCATGTGGTGGCGTCCAGTCCCATGTTACCTCTAGCTAACCCTTCATGTGACTAACACTCACAGTATCTTCTCCTGCATCACACATCTCCGTAGGACCTAATCCGGCCCCATCTTCTACAACAACCTGTTAATGAGTTGAAAGGTCTTACTCTTTAGGGCCAACTTCCTTCATTCGCTTGGTGGCGTATCCCTCGGAAATGTGGAGGTAGATAGGTACTTGTCGATGCTTTCATACCAGGGTGGCAACACAGTGATCTGGAACAGATGGATGTTAGAGAAATCTTCTTTCACACCTTCTGGAGGCTCTCAAGACTTGATCCTTGAGAGTTGGTCTACTATGGCGTGGCTCTTCCCAAGGTGTATGACAATGGTGAAGGTAAACTCCTACAGTAGGAGTAACCACCTACTCACCCTCCCTTGGACGATTGGTTTGTTCTCTAGATACATCAAATCCTGGTGGTCTACATAGAAGGTGAATAGTATTGCTAGCAAGTATTACCAAAACTTCTGCACAAAGTATACCATTCCCAATACACAAAGGACACCCCATTCTAGTTGATGTACGAGTAGGAAGTAGTGGTGCCAGTGGAGTACACCATACCAAGCCTAAGGATTACAATAGGGAACTGTCTAGGTGACATGACGATCTTGAACAAACGTCTTTTAAATCTCACATAGTTGGATGAACGGAGGATAACGACACAATGGACAAAAAAGGTAGCCCAATGACGACCGAAATTATGGCATGACAAATATCTCCAACGGATGAAATTCCAACTAGGATAGTTGGTGCTAAAATATAACAGTCGTAACAAACTTTGACCCGAAAAGTTCAGAGTTCGTTGCTTGGGGCCCTGTAAAGTCAAGGAAGTTGGCTTGAATGGTGCAATTAAACTATCAACTCTTGACGACAACCCCATCCAAGATCCTAAAATCTTTTTTTGAAAACCTAAGTGTTTTACTAAAATCATAACTCTAAGCACCGAAGTACTTATAAATTGATTATGAGGCAAGTAATTCTCCCAAATGCAAGATTCTCTCAAACGCAAGAAAGGCAGAAGTGAAGAAGAGTGAAATGACAAGTTATTCACAAGGAAGATTGCAACCATACAAAAGAAGGGAGAGAAGTGTCTGACCTTACAACTACTCAAATTTACACCAAGACAAGGAGGCATACAAGTCGTACGAGCTTAATGCTGAGATGCATAGACGTGAACAAGAGAACCCGTCTAGAACAGGACATGCTGCCTTAGACCAACAGAAGGAAGTTCGTACGAAGGCTTCAAAAAAGAGAGGTTTGAGCAAGGAATCCTAGGGTCAAGAGGAAGTGTTGTACAAGGAGAAGCTCAGAGTGCCAGTGTCGTACAAATGCGAAGAGAGTTGTTTGGAGGAAGCAGAGACAGATTGGCCATAGGTGCAGGGTTCATACAGGCAAAGAAGATAGCAGAGGAATCCGTACGTAGGGGATTTGTAATTGGTGGAAGAATAGGCAAAGTTTTAAACCGTACAGGGCTATAAAACACCACAAATTGCAAACCATACGACATTCGTAGAGGAGAAATACAAAGAGCCAGAGGTGGGTCGTATGGCTGAAGGAGAAATTGGTACAACCAAAGGTGAAACTAGTACATCGGAAGGTGACATTCGTTCGACTAAAGGAACAGATCAAGTAGCCACATATCACGAGAGTTCCCTACGAGAAGAAATGGTAAAAGTTAGTTACGAGAACCAAAGTGGAGGCAGTTATTCGACAAGGACAAAACTGGAAAAGACAAAGGAAAGATGTCACATCACGCAGCAATGGCAACAATCAACAATGGAAATAAGAAAATAAGGCCGAAGGGGTAGAAGGACGACAGGGTGACAATGGACACCCTGGCAATTGAGAGTGTCACTAGTAGCGATTGTTGCACATGGTGGGATAGCACTACAAATGACCACCCAGTGAAAGCCTTGCTCAGAAAGGCAAAGGTAGACAAAGCAATTTTGATGCCTATGTTCAACATACAGGATTTTGAGTTAGTATTGCAGACTATGATGGCAGGATATGATTCACATTTGCACAAGTCCATCATGTAGTTCCAAGGAAATACAGTTGTGATATTGTTTTGGTCGAACGAGTTCACTAGGGGTTTTGGTATCCCATCCAAGGGTGCCCAAGTGGCCAAGCCCTCAAACAAGATGCCCGCCGAGGAGAAAGACAGGTTGCTTAGACTGGTATGTCAAAGCGTCCTCTCCCCAAAACGTGAGTAGCAACAACTAAGGGGTGAAAAAATCTTTCATCACAACATCGCAACACTAGAATGGAGGTGCATTCTTGACCTGGAAAAGAGTTGACTCACAAGAGCCAACAGGACTTCAAATATAGTAGTATGGATGCTAAAGCTTGTGAATGACATCATGTTGGGAAAGGTTTATAACCAAGAGACTTGTTATCTGAATGCATTTGGGAGTTTCTAACTCTTAAGCATTGTAACACCCCAAAATTGGCACCTAACAACCTAATCAATTTTGGTGCATTTTCTTATCCTCGAAGTCCTATTTTACTAGGCAAATTCTTCGCCTAATTGACTTTAATTGACTGAGTTTCAAATGCAGAAAACCCAAATTTGCATAAATCTGACTATTACATTTAATTCCTAAATCTCAAATGATTATTAGCTAAAACCCCTATGATTTATTGATTTAATCCTAAAGTCCTAAAGTACTTTTAATTAAATCAAATACACCCTCTTTGGCTAATATACATAAAAGGAATTGAAGGGTTATTTTATTAATTGAATGAATTATCCTCAAAAGGAATTCC
>MU224540.1:7785511-7805142 GCA_018584345.1 Thuja plicata | reverse complement strand
TCCACATTTGACATAAGACAAGCATAAGACTTTTTACATGTGTCACCATGTCGTAACACTTTTACTTGAGGGGCTGCGAACTCAAGTACCAACAAACTATTGGGGAGGGTTCACACCTACTAGCCGAGTAGACCCCAACAAACTGGTCATGTTCTATTGGACACACTGTCAAAGGGGAGCAGAACAAACCATTCTGAAAGAAAAGAATGTAAGACAGTACAGGGTTGAGCTCAGAGGAGGACAACCCTGCGGAAGAGGAAACAATGGAGGTGTCATCTTCCGGCAGTAAGAGCAAGGACGAGTTTAGGATGGTACACCACAGAGAGCACAGTGGTAGGGAAGAAGTTGAGGCACGATTTGCTGAAGGTGAAGGGGAGGAGCCAGCTTCCATAGAGGTAGCTATGGAGGTGACGATAGCCAAAGGGATTGTACACCCACCACCACCATAGGTTATAATGGTCGAGAGGGTGGCGAAGAGAGCTAAAGTAAAGAGAATTGTGTTTGCACCACCACGGTTGTCCCCTACGACACACCTAGTGACACCATACGAAGTATGGGAGTTGTCCCCTTTGTCACACGTGTTGGTACCTAGCAAACTACGCATCCCCACATCACACGGAGTTCGGGAGGCAACCCCAATCGCTATGTTTGCAATAGCCAAGACTGAGGGTACCACACTCGTGACCGAAGGTACGACACCAACGACTAAGAGAGCCACATCTACCATAATGTAATGTCCCTTCTTGGGATATCCTAGAATTAAGCAACAACTAACTTGAATCTTTTATTCTTATTAAGGATTACAATCTTGTTTCTTGTGAATGAATAATATACATTGATGATAATGTCAAATAATTAATATCGATGTCACATCTTAATGAATTGGTTTCAATAGATAAATTTATAGCCGTATCCGTTATGGTAGAATAATCTGCAAAATGATCCTCCTTGTAGTTGCTTATTATAACTGTCCCCATGCTGGGTGCCAATAATGCTAAGTGTTCATAGGAGCCTATCTTAGGATAAATGGAATTAGTTGTAATCTGATCTGAATGTACAAGACATTAATATTGTGTTTTGTTGATATGAATGACGATCTGATGTGGAATGATTTCTGGGATTATATCAACCTCTGAAATTCTATACTGATCTGATTATGTATTCTTGCAACATGATTATGTATTCTTGCAACATGTAATGTTCCCTCTCGGAAGGTATCTTAGTTTAATCCTTGATCAGTTATAGGTTTTCCTCATCGATTATCTTGTACTTGAATGATGGATCTTTGCATAGCAGACATATATATACTTCATAGATTGGTGGGTGTTTATATGGCGTAACTTATTTTCTTCACACATCAATCAGCATATTTCAGATTTCCTCTTTCCTCTAACACATTTCTTTACCCTTGTAGTCGCTACCTCTGAAAATATAATTACAACCATTCATTGACAATCACTGTAATCACTGTATAATAATCTGACCGCTCCCTTTTGAAGACTAACTAAAGTCACTCTTATATAGTTGTTTAGCATCTCCTTAATCACTATCTTATGATGACATTAATATAAATCGATGTCTCTTATTTATGGAATAATAATATTGTCTGTTCTAAATCACAACCGACGTATAGCTTAAATCGCTGGTGGTGTTTTCCCATATACCTTGACGGTTTGACCACTCCTCACTAAGATACCTGCCGCCTTATTCTTTAAAGTCGCTGCCTCAAGTCAAGTGATCATATCTTCACTATACCAGGGATATCTTTGTTTATCAACCTGTATACTCATCGCTGGCTTGTCCAGTCACGTGGCACTTAATCCCTTCCTTTGCACCTGCGTTTGTGATGGCTGACTGGACTGTCAACATGCTGATTGGGTGAATGGAATCTAGCGTATACCTTTCTCTTTCCCAGCGTACTTCCTTTTTATGCCTTCGATCTCTTTTATTCGCTTCTTCCATGATTCTTATAGAGGATAGATCAGTTGGCTTTTCCTTGTATCCATTAATATTTCGAACAACTGGCATTATTTATTAACATATGTAATAGCTCCAAGTTGTGTGTTGGTTTCTGCGGAAGTCTTAGGAGATATCGTGTCATCTACTCTCCAGTTTGCTGTCAACGCTGATGTCTGTATTTGCTTTTTCCCATGTCTTATTTTCTCCTTTCCTTAGATTATCGTTTTTGTATATATCCCCATCATTAGATTCGACGCCCTGGTATTGATAAAGCATGAATATCTATAGATATCTTTTCCTTATTACCGCTGTCAACATCTAAAATCCCGTGATCGGCGTAGGAGAGGTTGCGACCAGTCTTCTTGGTTGCGACCTTTTGTTAAGTCTCTCCCTTTTTCTTTTAAATTACTTAATTCGATATTTGATAATGTATATTTTATTAATTTAATTCATAGTGTAGTATAATTAAATTATTATGGTATATATAATATGAAGTTTTTTATTAAGAACTATACAAATTTGTATTTATGTCATTAGTTAATATATTTATTTATTAATATATTTCATTGATTAATATATATTAATAATATATTTCATTAGTAATCTTTTATTGATTAATATATCTATTTATAATATTTATTATTTATTTATTATATAATATATTAATAATATGAGCAATATACATTTTATATTATTATATTAATAATATATTATATTATTTTTATTGGTTCATTTATTTAATTTAAATTTAAGTATTATATTTCATCATTCAATTTTTGTCTAGATAGGGGACATCACAAACAAGGGGTGTCGCACTTGGGAGTGTTGCACCTACACCCGAAAGTGTCGAAGGGATGGCAGCGACAGATGATGCAAATACAAGACAATTTTATGAACAAGTTTGATATGGGTATTGTCGAAACTCCACCACCTTCACCCAGCTTACTGGTGGGCACCCACTTTTAGCAGGAAGCAGACACACAACACGATCTTGTATCAGCATAGCCCATTGGAGAGCAGGAGGTGAGGCCTAGCAGAAGGGAGGAGATACTAGTTGCAGTCGGAGAGGTGATTGAGATTGAGAATGCACATCAGGGAAATGCCTCTGTGCATCTAGTGATGCTAACAGATGAGTCGAGCAAGAGAGAGGTACATGACAGCCACATTTGAGTCTCAAAATCAAATCCGCAGGATGCTCTGAGATCCATACAAAGAAACTTGGCAAAGTTGGAGGGCATGGCTGCACTCGCATGAGGGGTGGTCGATTTCGCCAGACAGGTGGATATCGGATCTGCCTCGACAGAGGTAGAGAGACTCATCGCCTTCATGAGGAATGGCTGCGAACAGGAGTTTACCCAACACTTCATAGCCCACAGGTGGCTGGCCAGTTGACGCCTGAGATGGAGGCATAGTGCAGACCACACTGACAAGAGGAGCAGGGTGATAGAATGGACACCCTACACAGTATGGAGAGCATGTTTCGGGACATGTTTTTCCAATTATAAAAGGAAACCCTCTCAGTTAATGAGGCCGAGAGAGGGAGAGTAGCCATAGTAGAGCAAGCGGCGGCTGCTCAAGAAGAGTTGGTGCGGCAGCAGCGACTGACCACTGCCGAGAGGGAGCGGCGAACGGCTTTCATGAAGCAGTTGGAGCAAGAGAGGGCAATCAAAGCAGGGAAGGAGGTACAGCTCGAAGAGATGGAAGAATGTTGGCAGCAGTGACTAGATAGCTTGAGAGTACCAAGGACTTGGAGGTCGTGCAGATGGTGAGAGTAATAAACAAGAAGCAGAAGGTAGCAGAGCGGGATCTAGGGCTCCTTCATCACCAACTTCTTGATGCACCCAAGTCAACGTCCTTAGCCACTCTAGAGATGCCCTCTCACCCTACTTCTCAGTAGTAGATGTTGTAATTCATCAGCTCCATTTTTGTTTAATAAATGGCAATGTAATAGATTGTAGTTCTCGGGTAGTTGTTAGTTGTTGGTGATTGGCACTCTTAACCAACTGCCGAGTGATATACACATTACATGTTGAAAATAAAGTTGTATCTTTCTGCCATATTGATGTGTTGTTTCTTAATTACTGTATTGAATATTATAAACACGTAATGTGTACAACAATAGTCATACATATTCAATACAATAATTCAAAAATGACACATCAATATGGCAGAAAGATATAATTTTATTATTAACATGTAATGTGTCCAACAATAGAGACACCTGATTCCCAAAACATGCCAAAAATATATAGCACTCAACGGTTGGTTAAGAGTGCCAACCGTCGGCAACTAATAACTACCCAAGAACTGCAATCCATTACATTGTCATTTATTAAACAAAACATTACTTATTTGTATCGACAAAACCGCCGCCAACAACCTCTAGTAGGTTAAAGCTTACAAAATCTGTAAGAGATTATTATATAAGCAAGTAATTTGTCGTGGTTTCCTTATATAAGGGTTTCCAAATAAATATCATGTGTTATTGTGTTTTTCTCATGTGCATGATTATTATGTTGAGTAAATGATGTTTTATTATTCATCAAGTTTTAAATATGTTATTAAGTTTGTAAAAAAAAAAGATTATTGTTCTGCTGCTTCTATCGCACTTTGGTGCTTCCCTCGCACTCTCGGCCATTTACAAATCCTCAACTCTTCCATGGATTCAGCATTTTATGCACTTGTTTTGACTAAGTTTTCTTTTATACACCCCTGGCTCAGCTTCTTCTCCTTCAATTGACAACCTTTGAATGCCCCAAAGGCTACTATAGTACAATTTTGTGAAGGAATGTGATTGTGTCTCCCAACTTCTCCCCCATCTAGAGAAGGTTGTCTTGATTTTCAACTTGATTGTGTTCTTGGAAATGGATCTGAGTTGGGAATCATACAGTTGTACTTTCCTTAAGTGTTTCTCATAATCCTCAACTTTGTTCCCTTTGCTCAATGATCCTTAAAATTGCCTAATCTCATTGTCTTGAGCAACTTGTGACCTCTCCTTTATTGGGACCTAAATGAAGAGCACACTGTTATACTAAGAGGGAGGGGTAAATCAGTATATATAAAAAATTTACCAATATAAACTTTATCAATTTATCAATCATACTAGTATCCTTTACTAAATTGCAACAATCATGCGCATAAGAACACAATAACACAATGTTATATGGAAAGCCAAATGGAAAAAACCACAGCAAATTAATGCTTTTTATATAATTCTTCTATAAAGTTTGTAGGCACCAACCTATTAGAGGCACCAACCCCTACATTCACATCGTGAGCACCAACTCATTAGAGGCACCACCCCCTCATTCTCTTGTTCAGACTGTCATAATCTTTTTCACGAAACTGCTATAATGCTGACAACAAATCTGCCACAAATCTGATTGCTATCTTCTTATAAAACTGCCATTAAAACTTCACACAATACTGTTCCAAATTCTTCTTTACCTTTGCATGAAACCCTCTTTCAGAAGTCTTCACAATTGGGTTTATGGAGTCTATAAATCTGATCATAAATCTGCACATGATCTTTACTAATGGCTCCTCATCAACCTTGTGTATATTTGATTCTCTTCCTTATTCACTACACTCTTTTCTCAAGATATTACTCAGTTTTATATCTTAATATCTTCATGAAAGGATGCGACTCTTCAAAAAGATACAACCATTTGAATGGTCATGCCTCTTACCATCAAATCTGCATATTAACTTAATTACTACCTTTATTCTCTTAACAAATATTCTTCAAAAAGATTTTTCTTTTATTCCTCACCCTCACTTCACAAGTTTGATAACTTCTTTAATCTCACACATATTTCATTTCATTTGCTTTATTGTTTCATATTTATTCTTCTTGAGTGATCTTCGCTTCGTATATTTCTCCACCACCAACTTACTTCTTTAAAGATCTTCTTTCTATTCTATGTTCTTACTCACCACTCCTCTCACTTCTATCCTTCAACTTTCCAATTCACAATCACTATTTATACTTTAGCTTGCTTATAAAAAGACACATCCTTTGGAAGAATCATGACTCTTCCTTCCAGTATAATTTCTTTCATATTCAGAAATGAGTGCTACATTTTATATTTTATTGCTGCTCATTAACTAATTAATTTCCGCCTTAAGTGCTCTACTTGGGCAATGATAATTACACTAATTTGAGCACCACCTTTAAACATAAATATGGAATTGTTTCCTTTAACATAATCTCTGCCTTCCCATAACATAAGCAGTGTTTATAAGGTTTATTAATCACTGCTTTAAAGCATAATCAATGCCTTCTATTAATAACCATTGCCTAATGAAATCACTGCACTTTAACAAACTTAATTGTTGTCTTTGTTTTATAGTTGCTATCTTTGAATTAATTTCAGCATATCATAATTCTGTCCTTCTCAAGGAATTGCTGCTCTTTATCATAGAATATCAACACTGCTCTTATTAGATATATATGTTCGTTCTTCACTACTTTTCAACGATGTGATTTATTTTCAAGGTCAGCCAAGTATGTCTTTCTCATTATGTTTAAATCGTTAATTTAAACATATAAATATCTTTAAGTGGGTATTGTTATTTTACAATTTCTCTTCAACTGGAAAGCATAACGAACTGTTCTTATTTTGCTTTGACAATAAGGTCAACACAATGTTAATTCCTTCTTGATAACTTGCAACAATCTCTTTACAACAATCTTTTCCATTCACCTTTGATATTAATGATAATAAAGTCAACTATCTTGTCTATTAATGATATTCGATCTATGAATATTGTTTTCCATACAATAATCTTGCTTATTCACTTTTGTCACCAATGATGGTCTTATTTTCTCACCTTCGAAATTAAATATTGTATTAAACATTGTCTTCTTACCTTTTACATCAATGGCAACATCTTCACTCCTAACATCAATGGCAATATTTTGTTTGTGCATCTTTGACATCAATGGCAACATTCTAACACTAAAGGCAAGAATCGCTCAAATCTGACCCAATTTATTTTAAGAAAACGATGCCAAATGTTTATTGCTTTGTATAATAAAAAGAATACATGAATTAAAATAGAGATGACAATGCATACCAGATACAAGAGTAAAGTATATATTTATTTGCACATGGTAATATTACAAAAGAAGGCTAAAGATGATCAGCCAAGGATCAAAGTCAATCCAACTAGATTGTACTACTTTCCCTATCAATAAACAATCTATTAAAAGAACCCAACAATTGCCAAGAGGAACACAACCGTCTACCAACACTTATAACTACCCAAAGTCGACAAACTCATAATATATAATTGCATAACCAATTTTATCAAGACATTGTACAGAGACTACATTCACAGATGTAGAGAAGATTTATTTTGTAACATTGAAAAGATATTTGTTGTATTGTCACACTAGTGACATATGCTCAACACACAACACAATAGGTATCATGATCCAATTCAAACATGGAATTCCTTTGTCAACACTTTGCAAGAGGAATACTACCCCTCAAACACTATGAAGAAGAGCATAGCAAATTCCAATAGTCGCATTGACATAAATAGCAATTAGTCAAAGACCACCAACAAATTTAATAACTAGTTTGTGTGCCTGCATGAAGACACTCCTTATCAACACAGAGTGCTTATGTATATAACCTTATATCTACACAGTTTTTTTTTTAATTTTGTAAACATTAGATCAAGCATTCTACAATGCATCCAAGATCAAATCCAAAGTGAAGCTCAAGTAGAATTTTTCTTCATGTAAGAATAAGCCAACGGAAGAAACCATTCGAACCCTCTACACAAAACAGAAATTCCCTTGCACAAAACAACCAAGAAATCCCAATTCATCCACCATGCAAAACTTGAAGCCACATCATCCATGTTAAGCAAGGTCACGGGCAAGAGGATGCAAGGTGATAAATGGTGTCATTGCCATCACACAATATCCCATAATGACGTTGAATGTCATGCACAACAATCTCTTATTGCATAGTCCACATTAGATCCCACATGACTTGAGGAGACAAATCAGGAGACACGTTGTCTCAGCACAAGTGGCATGACAATTGATACCTTAATGTAACATGAGCATCTCTTCCATACAAAATGTTGGGTCAACAAACTACAAGTGCATATCATTATCAATAACAACATCCAAAAAAAATATTGCACAAGATACAATCAAGCGACCCCCATGTAAAAAACCCTTGCTGGTTCTAACTCTAACAAACACCAAATTGCTTTACTTTTCAAATGTTTGACATTTTATCAAACACTTTGCAGGCAAGCTCTAATACCACTATAAGAACCCCTGTAGGTTCTAACTTCACCAACCCACTAAATTGCTATGCAATGATATATTTGACTGGTTGTTTTGGAATAAATATGCAATTCCTTGAATTTTCTAAATGGATTGCCAGACAAGAATTAACTTATGTAATTTTCTTAAACTTTCAAAAGTGTTGCCAGGCAAGAATATAAATTTTGCAAGAAATAACAAACTGAAATAAAGTTCAACTATATGAGTGCTGCAATTGAATTTTATTATTTATAACTTCATAAACAATGATCAAAAACACTCTATTCATACCCGGAATTTACACCAACTCCTTTATAGTGAAATCTGGAATTAATAGCAGCAAGGTAAAAAGCTTGAAATCTGATCAACAATGCCTGCAATAATGAAGCTACAGGTCTACAACAGATGAGACTTCAAATATATGCACAAACCCTTGATATTTCTTCACCAATAAGTCCAATCATGGCCTCTGAGTAAAGCCATCATCATTTGCACAATTCACTGGATATTACACCAATTCAAAGTGCTGAAAACTATGAAGAATTCCCAATTCTCCAAGCTGAAACTTTTGAAACCCTTGTCTCCAAATTCTCTTCACACAATTCAATAATACCAAATGCATAGAATGAATGAATTTTCTCTTGCCTTGGCTTTTTATAATTCTCCAAGAGAAATAGATATGTATCTTCACAAATACACTTCTCATAACTTAAAAATATATAGCTTTTGTTGCACTTTCTTTTGATGTATTTGAAATATAATATTTAATTATATTTCTCTCCATTTGGTGCACAATGAAATAATATTAAGTATACTTTATTAAACACTTATATCTCCCTTTTTAAATAAGACTTTATCACTTATTATAAAGTATACTTTTAAAACATTTAAAACACTCTTTTAAATAAAGTCCACTTAAACCATAAAGTTATATTATATCATTGTGATGCGCTTTATTAAATGACTTTTAAGTCGTTAAGTGGCCCCATTCACATAAAGTGAAAATATAACTTTATAATTGCACTTTATCATTAATTATTAATGAAGTATACTTTATTAATAATTTAAATAACATAACTCCAAAAATAATCATTATTTCTTGTTTCCGTCTGAACTTGGGAGTTAACCATTGTATCCATTGTGCATCCAACTGCCTTACTAAAAATAGTAAGGATCCCTATCTAACATCCACTGACTTACTATAAATAATAAGTCCCTGAAACTGAGCCAACTGACAAATAAGTAATCATTGTGCATACCATGAGTTTGGGTGCCCCCCGATATAGCAACTCCTCAATAATGACTTACTATAATTAGTAAGTCTCTGAATAACTGCTCCAATCAACAATACTGCATCTCAACATTGCCACCAAGTTGTTCAGGCACTCTACTAAGGATAGAAACCCTGACTGTCCCTAAATAGTAAGTGTGCCGATTTGACTCAAACGATGAGCAATCCTGAACATCCCTGACCACTGGAGTGGGAATCGATCTCTGACACTGCCAACTGAACACTCTGAAAAACTCCATTAGCCTATGAGGGTCAGGAAATAGGCTAATCCTCCAAAAGTTGATACTCACGAAAATGGGGAGATTACACCCCAAGACCATGCTCTTTGGGATGGTTGCAATAAGGTAAGGATATTCAATGTTCAAGAAAAACATCGATGTACTTTCAAGGATGCAATTAAACTCTTCCAAGGCAAGATCACTTGTGACATCACACCATTGAAAATTTGTAACATACCACTTGAGAGGCCATATATGTATGAAAAGATGATGTATATCAAGCAAAACCACAGCAATGGATCATTCATGTCAATGATTGACACTTCTATCATCATGAGTCTTCGCCAAAGGCTAGCCTTAATATCTACAAAACGATATTGCAAAATATTCACCAAAGCAAAAGTTTGTAATTCTCATGACCCACCCTAAGACACATACGAAAGAAAGCAAGTGCACATCGGAAAGGCACAAGACTACACAAACATTATCACAAAACAAGGTATTAAAACAATACAAAGATGTCTTTAAGGAGCACAAAGACCTAACACATTGCATTGTACAACAAAGGATTCACTTGGTTCCCAAATGCTCTCTTCCAAATAGCCTTCTATATTGCAAATTCATTAGGGACAAGGATGAAATTAAACACCAAATCTAGAAGCCATTTGATCAATGCAAGGTTAGACCCAACTCTTCTCCATGTGGTAGTCTGATAGTCCTTGTGCCCAAAAAAAGATGGCACATAACACCTTTGCATTGACTCTCGTCCACTCAAGAAGACCATAATTAACAATCACTGTCCTCTTTTGTGAATTGAAGAACTTTGTAGTGCACAATTTTTCATGATGATCAACCTCAAATTAGGATATCACCAAGGACCAAATCATCATGAAGATGTTTGGAAGATAGTATTCAAAACAAAAGGACAAGTTGTTCGAATGGATGGTTATGCCCTTCAACTTGATCAATGCTCCAACAACATTCATGAGTTAACGAATGACATCCTATGACCCTTTACTAACTCCTTTGGCATCATCTACTTGAATAATTTTCTCATCTTCAATAGGACTTGGATGAGCATGTGGAGCACATCTTGCATCCAAAACACTCTACAACACAAGTTACAAACCAACTTTCAGCAAGTATACCTTGGACATAGCACACATTCAATATTTGAACTACATCGCCAATCATGCAAGCATCCATGTAGATTTAGGGGTGGCAAACTATATGCAACCTCGCCAAATTGTGAGGTTTTCTTGGACTTGCCAACTTCAATTACAAGTTTGTCCTCAAATTCTCAAAAATCTCTAGGTTGCTCAACCAAATCAAGCATACCAAGGCAGCATTCATTTGGACCCCTATGCAAAAAAATATTTTTGAGAAGCAAAAGCTTGGTGCAACACTTTCTCTAGTAATGCCAAATACTACAAAACCTTTGAAATTCAAATTGATGCATTTGACTAGGCACTTGGTGTAGTACTCACCATTCATTAGCATTTAATAACACAATGTTTAATAACGGTGCCATTACATTTTGGGTAAGGAGATAGTTATTCATTCTAATCATAAGAAACTCCAATTTCTACACACACAAAGTGACTAGAGAATGCAAGCCTCACAAAGTGGATGACATACCTAGAACAATTTCATCTAGTGATTAAGCATAAGAGTAAAACAACAAGGTAGTAGATTGTCCCAACAAATTGTTAGCTCATGTGCTCATCATGGTGTGGGACTTGCACAACCACAATGTCATTGACTAGGAGAACCCCTACTTAACAGGTCAAAACTTAAAAGAGACCTACAATGCACTTGCAAAAGGTAAACAAGTTCATGAATATCAAATGAGTGGTAGGCTTCTTCACAAGCTCAAACATCCTTGTATTTCAAAAGGAACACCTCATTAATACCTAATTTAGGATGCACACTACATCAAGACAACTCGTCACTTCAATACTACAAGATTAAACAATTTCTACTAGCCTCATAGGTGTGCCACCACTGAAAATCACATCAAGTACTGTATGTAATGACCCAAACCGGGTCTTTTCCAAATTTTTACAAATATATCTCATGCAGATTTAAACAAATACATTCATGCCATAAACCATGGATTCAACAGTAATAAACCAGCAATATATATTCCATTAAAACCCTCAGCAACATTATTGCATTATACAACAGCAATACAATAACATTGGGATTTCTCACAATCCAAATCAGAGCTACAATATGCATAGGATATCAAATAACAGAAAAGAACCTGTGAATACAATGGCGAACTCTGATGTGAATCCGCACCGGAGATGAACTGGGTTTCCGTACAATCCACCGAGAAAGCCTGATGGTTTCCGTCCTCAGGTTTCAGAACCGAAAGCTGAAGCTCTCTGGATTCTCCAAGAGAAATAAATTCATAAAACTAAGCATGCACAATGAGACTCCAAGTCTCCTTTTAAAGCTGCAGCTGTGACTCTTCAGTTTCCCCACTTTGTCTCTTCATATTCCACTTAAAGTCACTTTTTAAATAAATATAACCGTTGGGTTATAAAGTGACAAAATAAAGTAAGGAACCTTCTGGCATTAAAACGGAGGGCCAAACGAACTCGGATGAAGACGTGTGATAGCTTGTTGGAAAGCTCTCGGCGAGACGCTCCAAGTCCACTACTGAAATGCCAGAAAAACTGAGTTCTGCCGACTTACTATAAATAGTAAGCACCCTGGAAACCCTGTGGAAACTGATTTGATTGGCCTGAAACTGTAAAAACCTAGGCCAAACATCCCTCTGATCACCTGCCAAACCCTGGTTAGCACACCGAACCATGATGAAAAGGCTAACTATAAGGCATGAAATAATGTGCCCCAAAAAGGGGACATTACAAATCATCTCTTCCCGAAGATTGCTTGCCCTCAAGCAATCGGTATCCACGTGTTGTGATCATAATACCTGGATCCCAAACCAACCTTAGGGAAGTTGCTCCACCAATTTGTCGTGTGAAACTGAAACAGATATTATGCCCTGACCTATGAAGCCATTCACACAGCAACAAAACAACAACAAGTCTAATGCCAAGATCCCAAATAACTGCAGTATCAGTCGTACCAATCTGCTCAGTGCCGCCATCATCTGTGAGAAAGTCCTCAACCAAACTGAGAACCTCACTCCAACTGAGATCACCAGCACCTCTACGATCAGATGTAGGGGGAAACCAAACCTCACACCAATCGACTCCCTGAATAAAAACCAACTGCAAGTACGTCCCTCCTGGATCCCATAAGCAAAAGGACCATTCATCTCCCCAGGTGGCTGAAATATCTTGAAGCCCTATGCCCATATTGAGTGAATCACCAAAAATCTCCAACTGCCATAACACTGCCCCTCTGGTCCGTCGCCCGAACTGAAAATTGTACTGAAGAGGCAAGGTACCCAGACTGTCGGACAAGGCTTCCACCTGCAAGCAAGGAAGCGTACCAAACCAATCACTCACCCCACACCTCTATAATAATCGGGAAATAAAGTTCTTTGTAGGTGGGCTAAATGGAAAGCAAAATGCATCACATACAATGTGGCCAACATGTGATGCACTAACTTATTCTACTGGAATTCCTGAATCAGCATAAGGATTCCATAACTGTCTCTCAATACCTGGAGTCATACAATGTACACCATGGTGTGAAAAATTCACCCCAACAAGCATAATCATCATACCAAGCTCGACCGTACTGAATAAGCTCTACCGGATCATCATCATCATGCCTAAAATATGTGGTGATAGAATTACCATAAGCACTGGATGAATCGGTATGATAATGTAGAGGAGTCGCGGTTGTGTGGAAAGAGGAATGAACCAAGGGATGCTTGCCAACACGAGACGTCTCACCATCAACGAGAGGAAGTACAAGGAAAGGCATATCACCCATCATGCCACAAGACATAACTGCCCATCCTGGACTGCTAGTGTAAAACCCACACTACTCAACAACTGAGCTCATCCCGCTACTCCAACCTAGTGACCAAGACTCGCCTCTAATAACTGAACCTGGGTCCCAAATTCTGCAATCAACCTCCTCGTCATGGGGATAGGAGATACCTTCCTCATCTAACTCAAAGAAAGGATCAGCATCCATTTCAAACAAGAAATTGTCAATCGCCTGAAAGTTATCTAACTCATAAAGAAACTCTGGATGATCCAAAGATCTTTTGGGACAGCTATCCAAGTCATAGATCTGTTGTATGTTATCAAATTCTTGTATCACCTCTTGAAAGAATTCGGACCTTTCCCTGTCGTCCTATTCCCTGTACTGGCTAGTGGCAACAATCTGATTTCTTGCTTCCTGAAGAGCAATTCGTGTGTGTTCCAATGTACCCTGAGTAACACTAAGCTATCTATTGAGCTTATTATCCTCATCCTCCTTTTCCCTCAACTGCTCAGCATACTTTCCAGCAACCTGTAACAGGTAGTCGCAGTTTGAAAATAAACACAAATATCCTGATTTCCAATCCTCAAAAGCTGTTTTGACACCCTGTAAATCTGCAACATAAGATCCAATCCCTATACCACCTTGTCCTTTCTCCTTCTGAACTTTCCTGTAAAGATCCTCAATAATCTGGTGAGTGCTATCATGGTGAACAAGAGCTGCAATAATGGCATCGTTATTGACTTTCAGCTGACTCTTCAAGGCATGCTCCTCCTCATTGTCATTTTGGGAGGCATTATCTGATGGGTCTTCCAAATCAGCATTATATATAAGTGAGGTGCTGCCAAAGAAGTCACATGACTCCTCATTACATGAATTGCTAAAGACATCCAACTGGTGGTCACGATCTTTAACCATATCTTTTCCATCTTCTCTTTGATCAAGTGTAGGCTAAGAATCAATGGAAGTTGGTTGCTCTTCTCTAGTAAACCATCCTGTAACCTCTAGATTTGCTGCCTCTTCTTTAGCCTCTTCTTCCTGCATTGATTCAGTATTTATTTTACAATCTCCTGCTTTGATGACAGCTTCATAAGGCTTTTCTTCAATAACTGGTATGGTTTTTTGTTCACTTATGGGGTGATTAATGGTAGCTGGAAATTCTTCATATAAATTTTTGCACCTATCTTGTGCAAGTAGATCTCGAGCCAAATCCTGACACTGCTTCCCTTCTATTAAAGTCTTGTGTTGAAGCTTTGGATGAAAGTCCATGAAACTAGAGAAGGTTAAATCTCTCTGAACCTGTGGAGGAAGTGTGTTATACTCATCATACATGTCAAGTATTTCTGTCCTTATAACAGGTTGTGAAATCTGGGCTAACTGTTGTTGTACCTTAACAAGATCCTTCAAGACCTTTTCCAAACCGTGCATCTTTCTTGGCTAGAAACTAACTGCCTCTGTAGGTGAATGTTTAGACTGACACTACTCAAAATCTTCAGATTAACTTGTAGCTGCCAAGGACAAGGATCCACTCTCAGAGTATGAATTGCTAGCACCTTCCAGGAGTTTCACAACTTCTTCTTGATACCCCTGTACTACTGAAACTTTGTCAAACAGTTTGCAATCGAATATGATTTCCCCTGATTTTCAGTTTTAATAACCCCAACTGGTTGTTTCAAAAGAATGGTTGCAAGAACTCTGATTTTTTTTTTGGAAGTCAGTGTGGTCCTATTGATTGCAAAAAGCCTATGTATCTTGCCTTGTTCACTTAAGCAATGAAAGAAAGGAAATACACTATACCACTTTGTTTATTTCCATTAATGCTGAAGAATCTTTATTTAAATAAGCAACGCTATGTATTTCAGAAAAACCGTACTTGCATTACAACAATGATACCATTCACTTCTATAATCAGAATGAATGCAATGAGGAACGTTTAACGCTACAGGTATAAATATCCCGAGATAGATAGATCTAGTATCGTATGCACCTTTTTTTTGTCCAGCGTTGAAACTTCCGCAATGTCTGGCGTGATGCTAGTACCTCCTTATCTGTCCGCACTACACCATTCACTCAGGCAACCCCGATAATGCACTTGCTGCAACGTGGCAACGTGACTGCAGAGTCCACGTCCACTTCCCTCAATCGCTATATTCACCCGTTGGGACGGTCCTTACTCATGTCAGACCAGAGCTGGCTTTTGACGTTACCACTCACCGGTGGAGTTTGATGTGAGTGCGAAAGAGATGGCGAATGAAACCTCAACCCGCATACTCTCATGAACCAACACAAGAGCAACCCGTTAATAGAAGGGAGGCCTCTTCACATACCCGAGTGTAATGGAGTCATCGCCCGCATTTTTTGCCTTGTCATCACCCACGTTCTGCCCGTGCGTACCTAGACTTGACGCCCAGCATACAATGCTTGAGCAAACCAAAGGTAGCTCGTCATCCCAAGTCAAGGAGATTTCAATTGTTATAAACTTGATTTCAGTACGTTGAATGTATATTAAGAAGCGTCTTCTAAATCCGTGGCTTGCTGAGATATAAAAATGTTTTCACCCAGGGTAATTCGCAACGTTCCAACCTGCCTGCGTTTGACTTCTTCACCACGTCCAACAGAAAAATGCATTCACATTAACATTTCGCTTCAAACATTAACCAATAATCCCAATACGTTTCAAATATTTGATTCCATACTTCTGATGAGTCACTCCATACTCACGCCAATCAGTAACGACCACACTTGGCAGAAATATTATGTTCGAAAGCTTACAATGCCCCAAACAAGGAGCTCGATGAGAAGATAATATTTGCCGCTAAGTATATTTAATTCTTCATTTTTCGGCAAACATTGGGAACTCTATAATATTTACTTCTGTCAGTCGACTACCTCCAAATATATTCATAAAATATATTATAGTCCAGACTTTACATAAAACAAGCCGCTCAAGTCACGATTTATCATTGGTAATATTTCGTGAACTATAATAAGGCGCACAGAAATAATTCGGGACCCACAATTATAACTCAAGCAATAGTTATCTTTGAACCAAAATTTGCCTACATATAATACTTCATCGGACCCACATGAAATATTAAAGCCAATTTCTCAATACCACGACACCTATTTTCCAGGCCAAAATACTTCAGATGATAATGACCATTATATCCCTTGGATGTTTAGCGGTCCCAAATATTTCATTTTCTTAAAGTCTTGCTTCAATTATAAATCGGACCCCGTACTTAAAATACATCCGGATCCAGAATTATGAAGTAATCAAAACTTTACAATATTGATCGCAAGATAAGCCTTTATCGGGACCCACTGCTATTTTCTTCCCCAACTGGTTGTTATAACAAATCTCACAGCCGCGGGAACACTCCAGAACGATTACAATCCTGAAACTATAATTGTGGTCCTTGAAAATTCACAGCCATTAATATTAATTTTTGCCAACACAGTATGGATGGTTCTGTAATTTTTGCTCAGATAACTTGAAACTTGTCTTTTGTAGAGTCTCTTGTCATCGAACTTCTAATAGCCCAAAATCTTTAATAATGTCTTTCAATGGATTCGGCCTCTTAATTCCTCTTACTCATCAAACCCTACAAGCTGGCAGGAAAACCAGCTCTGATACCATTGTAATGACCCAAACCGGATCTTTTCCAAATTTTTACAAATATATCTCATGTAGATTTAAACAAATACATTTATGCAATAAACCATGAATTCAATAGTAATAAACCAGCAATATATATTCCATTAAAACCCTCAGCAACATTATTGCATTATACAACAGCAATACAAAACATTGGGATTTCTCACAATCCAAATCCGAGCTACAATATGCACAGGATATCAAATAACAGAAAAGAACCTGTGAATACAATGGCGAACTCTGCTGTGAATCCGCACCGGAGATGAACTGGGTTTCCGTCCAATCCACCGAGAAAGCCTGAAGATTTCCATCCTCAGGTTTCAGAACCGAAAGTTAAAGCTCTCTGGATTCTCCAAGAGAAAATAAATTCATAAAACTAAGCATGCACAATGAGACTCCAAGTCTTCTTTTAAAGCTGCAGTTGTGACTCTTCATTTTCCCCACTTTGTCTCTTCATATTCCACTTAAAGTCACTTTTTAAATAAATATAACCGTTGGGTTATAAAGTGACAAAATAAAGTAAGGAACCTTCTAGCATTAAAACGGAGGACCAAACGAACTCGGATGAAGACGTGTGATAGCTTGTCGGAAAGCTCTCGGCGAGACGCTCCAAGTCCACTACTGAAATGCCAGAAAAACTGAGTTTTGCCGACTTACTATAAATAGTAAGCACCCTGGAAACCCTGTGGAAACTGATCCGATTGGCTTGAAACTGAAAACACCTAGGCCAAACATCCCTCTGATCACCTACCAAACCCCGGTTAGCCCACCAGACCATGATGAAAAGGCTAACTATAAGGCACGAAATAATGTGCCCCGAAAAGGGGACATTACACTGTATTACCTGTCGAACTACCAAGCCCATGAATAGAAGCTCAACCTTTAAACACCTCTTGAAATTTGGCAAAGGCCCTAGGAATCTAAACATGTATTTCATGGGCACACTCTCCCTAGGACAAAGCATAAAATGATTTTATATTTCTATGTTTCCAATTCTGGTAGTGACTAGGATTTGGTTCTCAAGTTTAGTAGATAACAAAATGGGGTTGGGTTCATTTTGGGATTGTCCATACAAAACATATAAAAATCAGAAATATATACATATTTTGCACCAGTAATTAAGTTCAAAATACACCACACAGCATCGTATAATATATAATAAACAAAACCAACATACTAATAGTCAAAAATTAGTCAAACTCAAATGTCATGATATATATTGAATTTAGAAAATAATAATGTCAACTGGCAGCAAACAGCCATCATTATCAAAAATCATAGTCTTCAAAAATATCAACACCGTCCATATTAGACGATGTAGGTACCAGTAATTAGAAGAAACACAAACAATGCCATTGGCACTAGTACACACCAAAGTGAAAAGTGGAAACATCCAAAGTCAATATGTTTTGGCTCGATATCCCACTTCCTTGTGTCCCCTTCCTTGTAACCACATTGCCTGTGTGCAAGGAGCCGCAAGTTTGAATGCACATACACAAGTCCTCTGCCTTTTTTGAGTGTATCCGATAGCGCTTTACTAAGTGAATGGACTATGTGCTTCAATTCCTCTTAGATGCAAATGAACTAGCTATTCAAACAAAATTAGAGTTACAAGTTATAGAATTTAAAATTTTAGATTATAAATTAAAATACAAATGAAATTAAATGGTAAAAGAATTTTATTATTTAACTTACTTGAAATAAAATTTTAGTTGCAAGAGGAGGTAGGTTGTGAATGATTGGCCATGGAAGTACCACCAACTACAAGCATTGACCTTCTACCTAAGAGCATCAAGAACAAAATTGTTGGAACGTGCAAAATCCATGAACTCAACCCTCACTGCATCCCACGTGTCATGATCAATGAAGAATTTGTGAAGTGTTGCCTTGTACAACATCTCTATATGTGGCAGCTCTTGTTGTCAAAAAGAGGAGATCAACACCAAACTCAACACAAAGACAAGAAGATGCAATGGATTTTGTTTCATCTCTCTTCGGTGATTGTATAGTTGTTTGAAGCAAAGTAACGAGAACCGGAATTGTCTCGGAATCGGCAAGGCCGAATCGAATCGTCAATCGCCCATGAATCGGCAAATTTAAAAAACCCTTAAAATTTAGAGATTTTAACAATTTAAAACTTATCTCATGCACCCTTTATTGAATATAACTAAACACACTATAACATCATCAAATAGAAGCTAACATACATAAACAAGGAACATAAATGATAAATCCATCACATGCGTTACATATTTATGCAGCCTAGAAGCATGAGTTAAGATTGGTATGTCACAT
>MU224540.1:7754220-7779179 GCA_018584345.1 Thuja plicata | reverse complement strand
GAACTGAAGGACGTGACTCTGTGCCTAGAACAAGCGCGTCCAGACGACGGTACTCGAAGATGGTTAGCATTCGCTGCTTCCAAGTGTTGTAATTGCTGCCATTAAATCGCTGATTTCCCTCCAACATTAGATTGGTCAAAGATGCCATGTGCACGGATTTCGAGGCAACGTGAAGACAAACCCAGAAAAAATTGACAGATACCCAGAAGAGTAGACGAAAAACCCAGAAGGAATCTGGAGTCAGATTTCAAATCCGCTGGCCCGAAAATCAAGGCACGGAAAACGAGGTGCCCAAAAAAATTGAACAAAGACCCAAATAGGATCTCGAAAAACCCACCACAAAAATGTAGTCGAAAAAAATTTCTAGTCCCGAAAAATCGTGTTTCCACAAAAAACGGCTCTGGTTATAACAAACCACCAAGTTACCAACAGGGCCACGAAATTTTGAATGCAAGGTGGAAGATGCAGGCCGCGCCAGCAGGTACGACGCTGTAGATCGCGTCGGAAGAGGGCAGAAGACTAGAAAAAAAAAAAAGTTGACACCAGTTCGAAGACCTGCAGCTCGAAGTCGCTTGAACAGGTCGCGGTTCTGAGAACGCGTGAGGAGCAAATTAAACGATACCCAACACGATTCAATCCGCTGATCTGCGGAAGCAAAGTCTGCACGGCAGATGATTTCTGACTGAATCACAAGTCGCGCATGAGTACAGAAGGCTCGGTTTCACCAGAGCGCGTGAACGAGTGTTTGCAAAAAAACAAAAAATCACGACCACGGATTTGCAGGATCATGAATAGAAAACAACAGATACAAAAACAGAAAACGGCTCTGATACCATAAAATCAGAATGAACAAAATTATTTGTATTGAATGAATTGAATCGATTAATTACAAAGAGCTTCCAAGCTCATATAGACAACGGAAATACAGAAAATAGAAACAACAGAGACTATCTACAGAATTAGAAACTATCTACAAACGATAGATAGAGCATTAATAGAATATTTATAATATCTACTGTGTGATTATTTTTGCTTGGCCCTTCCATGAATAAATGTCACTTCTGTGCTCATTGTAATGTTCCTTCCCTTGAGCTCTCTACAAAAACTTATGTACTTTGCATCTATGCTACTATAACTCAGCCCTAGGCCCTAAAACTAATGAAATTTGTCATATTGTGCCTTTTCTCACCTTTGTTATGTTGCATAAAGCCTTTTACCTCCACATCAATGTACATGTCCTACCATTTCTCAAGTTATATGCTATGTTTATTTTTGTGTTGATTGTGGATATCAACTCATCCCTCTTAATACTCATTAGACCCTAACCTTCATGTATGCTCTCAAAAGATGGTAAATAGAGGACTGTGTAAGTTTTTAACAGTTTGATTGATCTTTTTTGCTGTAGTGGTAGGAAGGATCATTCTAATTTAGGTACATCACCACCTCTTCACTTTTTGCATTTCTCTTCTCCCTCCTTTTTCTGCTACATGTTGTTAGTTGTAGAATTAGTTGAGTTATTCAGTGTTGAGTTGGACAAACACTCACGTTTAGGTTCTAATCTCACGGCAAGGAACCCGCACCTAAGATCAATCCCATTGTGTCATAGGAATGTTAGACCTAGTTCAGCGGGGTGCAATTTCATGTGACAATAGCTACATTGGATGGCATTAATAAAGGGTGTGATACTTAACTTGGGACTTTGTAGTTCTGCGGTGAAGCATAGCATGAATTTGATAGCCAAATTTGTATCATTAGTCTTGCTTTGGAGGTGTCAAATGAAGGGATTGTAAACTAGGTTCAAAATCTAGTGTTACCTCCTAGTGATGAAGTGACTCAAATTGGAAGTTCTTATGTGGAAGTTAAAAGTTTGCACAATTTGGGGGTTATTTGTGTAAGAGATGAAACGAAAAATCTAAGGTGATCTTTGCTTTGGATATACAACAAAATGGTACAGTGAGGTATAATTAGGATTCTGCTCTGTATTCTGATAACCTATGTCATCGCAAGGAATAGTTTGTTGGAAATCATAGTAGGATACACCTCCACCCCTCCCCAAGAACATGTATCCCCATTTTCGATACAAATATGGATATGATATGGCACAAATAACATCAAACACCATACCTACGCATGCCCAAAACACCTTGATTTTCCAACTATGTTGGATATTTAGTGATTTGATATTTTTAAATCTAACATAAATTTTAAAAAACTTCAATCATACAATTTTTTATATCTTATATTTATACTAGATAATTATATAAAGTTGTTTAAATGTTAGAGATTTTTAAAAAATCAAAATTTATTCTTTAGATAAATATTAAATTTATTAAAATATATTTAGTTGTTTATTTTTTTACTAAAGTATTAATATTTAAACTGTAATATTATTTTTAATTATATTTACTTATTTTATCATAATTTTTTATTTTTCATCAAGATTACAAATCTTAAAAGTGAATGAATCATATTTTTAAGATTAAATTATTATTATTTAATACATTTAGATATATATAATTTTTTAATTTATATTTAAATTTTACTTATTTTATTTTTATTTTTATTTAATTGACATTATTGTTAAATTAATTATTTTTTAATACATTTAGATATATATAATTTTTTAATTTAAATTTAATTGACGTTATTGTTAAATTAATTATAGGTCTTGGTTTGTATTTTTTTGCATATTGTAAATTATTAAATCAACTTATAATTATCTCTGTGACAATTATGTGTCTACATTGTTTTTTAAGTAATGAAAATCTCCTCTAATTACTCAGAAAATTGTATTAAATGTGTATGTGTTTTATATATTGTATCTAGTCGTATCCATATTGGGGGGTTTTAAAAAATGGTCGTATCCATATCCATGTCCATGCAACTTTGCTGGAAATGTCAATTCAATTTTCACTTTGCCTTCCATCTCTTTCTTGGGGATTACATATCCTCTCTGCATTCCTTTATGAAACCAAGGGTTCTTGTGGAGCCTAAATTGATGGGCCTTCTTTTTAAACTTAAAGCCCTTTTTGTTCTTTACAATTATCCATTATGTGTAGCATTTGCCACTGGTGTTATTTGGCAGAATATGTGGTTATGAATGCTATAGCTCATTTTGTAACCAAATTTTCTGTAGTTTCTTGTGTTTATAAATTTATAGCTTCCTAGGGAGTAGGCTCCTATAGAGCCCACATCAATCAATCTTAAAAAAAATAAAGACCACAAGAAGATAATATCCGCTTGCACTCAGAAGGCGCTACTTTATGGTGGGATTTTTCACAGGAGAGATTTGGAAAAATAAAGGGAAAAACAGAGGAGCCAATATGAGAGAAAAATTAAAGCACATACAAAGTAAATGAATGAAGATTCTATTTATGTGTCTAAAATATAGAAAGAGCTACAAAAGCTACCTCCCCAGTGAAAAAGACAGGGCGGCCTTCTTTAGCAGCTTCTATGGCTCTAAACGTATTCCCAAATTCATCTCTGATTTTGTGAGCAGACCATTGTGATGCAGCCGCCTGCCATTTAAAGATTTAAATTTGGTCAGACAAGTAGCTCCCCCTAACAATTAGAGTCAGTAAACCTATTTGTCTATCATACTGTCTCCCTCTTTTCATAATATTTTGCTGCCTCGGCATGAAATTCTTCTATTAAAAAAGAAAGCAAATGTACATATTACAGTGTCCACAAATAACCAGATGAGGTCAATGGGCATGAATATTGGTTGTAGAGGGGTTTAAACTTGAAGCACTTACCTGGCAATATATCACCTCATGCAACAGAGCATAAAGGGGATTTGTATCAAATCCTATCCAGTTTTCAAACTGAAGAACCACAAAATTAAAAAAAGTGTATCACTAACACACATATAAAACTTATACTTTTTTAAGTACTTATGCCAATTATCATATTAGAAACTGAGATCTGAAGGAATTCCAGACTGAATTCAGAAGCATGGCAGAGCAGTGAAAGAACCAATAATTGCATTAAAATCTGTCATCCTAGCCCCATGAAACATTTTTCTATCCAAGGATGAGTTTTCAGGTGTGGGTGGGTCTAAGAACCAGTAAACAAGAGTACAAAATCTTGGGAATGAAAGACTTTTGAGAAATTTAACACTTCATTGCTAACGCTCAGTACTCCTATCGCCTAAATTTGGTTTCTTTTCTTTTAAATACTGCCCACCCCTACTACTACAGTTGCTGCCCTGCCATTCTGCTTTTCTCAACTGAAACTCTCACAATTTATAATAAATCTTATTGATTGCAATGCTCTTTCCTCAATCATCTCTTCCCTGACAGAAAGCTCATTCTTATTCCTATGGATTAATCATAGTGACTTATGTTTGTAAAAGAGAATTATATTAAAAGAAGAAACAATGAAAACACTTGCCGTCCTTTTGAACGTGTAGCTCAGTTGTCTTGGAGTTCCAGGTACCAGTATAGGATCCCAAGCATTCTCAAACCTGATTAGTAAATGTCAGTTAATAAAAACATTGTGCGGGATGGAAACAGGTTGCAGACTCCTGAAATACTACAGTAAGTTTGAAAACCTAGAAAAAAATAAAATCATTTACATATAATGTAGCCGTTCAAAACCACCACTTGAACCCAAGCCTGAAAGACCAAGAAGCTGGAGGCCCCTTGGAGTCAATTTGCCTCCAGACGGTAGAGGTACCTATGATAAACAAAAATCTATATTACAGATGACACAGTGTACCCTATTATGAGTAACAAATGAACCAAAAATAATACAGCTACAAAAACGTTGACAAGCGTTTTAGCTGGGCAAATTGTGGCGCACCCCCGTTCCTTCAGTCTCTGCCAAGTGAAGAACTACTTCGCCAATAACTTCTTTGTCTTGAGGAAATCGTTCATAGTACTTCTGGTTCTGCAATAAAACACGCTTGTAGCATGCTCTATACACATCATGTGCAGTACATCCATTATCAATGGGTGGAAGCCCTCCTGTTAAAAGAACCTGTTTCAGACCTTGAGGTGCAAAGCTTAAGTATGTGACAGCACAAAAACCACCGAAACTCTGCAAATGAACAGAATATGTGGTTATTTAGTATTTACCAATCAAAGATATTTTTATTCCTCAAATAGCCATAATATAATGAAATGACAAATACTGAGATCAATAGGTGCAAAAATATAACTCAGCATTCAAGACCCAGATATACAAAGCTTTAGGATGTATAATTTGCTGACATGCACATGTTTTTATTAGGCACATGTAAGGAAATCATCTCAGGAGCAAAATGTTATGCATCTAGAAATAATATCCAGCATGCCTCAGGACGATGATGGCCATAAATGAAGATATAACCTGGGTTTTTACATGCGTCAGAACATAATATAAGGATCAATGTAGCTACTTCTGGATTAAATTGTGTAAACAATTTTTTGCATCAATGTTTCGGATCACACTCTATGATTCATCATCAGGATGAAGAGAGCCAAGAAAGTGATCCAATGATGGATCATGGAGTGTGATCCGAAACATTGATGCAAAAAATTGTTTACACAATTTAATCAGAAGCGGCTACATTGATATTTCATGGATTGTGGAAATCTGTTGTCAGTAGAATTATATATCAGTTACACACACATATATATAATCATAGACAAAGGACATATATATACTAAGACCATAAATGTATAAACATATATATTAATATTATATTATAAATATATGTGTGTGTGTCTAAGTTAATAATAATAAAATCAGAATAATATGTATTCATATAGAGGTAATACATAAGATATTAATCATATATGTCCATGCTCAGATTCATTACTATTTAGTACCTGAAGAGGAAGGGACTGAAGTGTTTTCAAGGAGAGGCACGTCTAAATCCAGTCAATAGGTTGATTCCCAAGATAGGGTAGGGATCAGCGACCCTCAGCGCCTTGCGAGCATAGTCCCATGATAGGATAAGGGCTTGGATCTGTAAACTTCGAGGGAACCTATTGTGATTGGTATCTAAGCAACTTGGCTACGTCCTAATCTTCTTCTTCTCGGACTAAAATGGTAATAAGAGTAGTATGGAGTTGGACATTAAGGATCATAAATAGTATGATTGCTTAATATGTTTGGTGAATGTATAACTTTTCCTTATTTTGAATAATGGATTAACATAGATGTGATTCAATGCAACTTAGTCCATTCAGTTTAGGCCATAAGAATATTAAAATGGGTTAAATAGGCTTAAACCTAGCAAGGGGCATTACAAATGGTATCAGAGCATGATCTCGCCACCCTACAGGGTAAAGGATAAAACAATTAATCATTCTAGTCAATAAAAAGAAGTCAAGAGAAATACAGTCGGGTCTGAGACCACCATTTTACATATACTCATCCAAAACGGAATCAGTACAATTCATTCTTTTATCAGCAGCAGCCATTCAAATTGTAAGACAGAGCATAAGCACTTATATATATCTTTGTATCAGGTATGTACAACAGTATGAAATCCTCTGATTAAAATGATTAGTAACCATAACTAATGCATACAAATGAATACTTATAAATATGCATAAAAAACCATATTCAATCTTATTACTATTTTGGCTTGAGAAGAAAGGGGCTATAATGTTTCCAAGGAGGGGCGTGTCTAAATCCAATCAATAGTATTACTCCCAAGACAGGGTAGGGGTCAGCGTCCCAGAAGCCTTGACGGCAAATCCCAAGATGGGATATGGGCTTGGACCTATAAACTTTGAGGGAACCTATTATAATTGGTCTCTAGGCACCTTGGTTACATGCCTAATCCTTCCTTAATTGAAGACAAATCTATTCAGTTGCTGTATGTTCCTACCTTAGAGCAGTCCGCTGATATCTTCACCAAGTCTCTCGGTTCTGATAAATTTGTAAAATTCAGGGAGGCTATTGGTGTTATTGACCGATTGAGCATTATGGGAGGGTATTAGAATGTTTCTAATATTAGGTAGTTTCCGTTTTTTAATGCTCTATTCTGCTGCGATTCTCTTGCAATCTATCTTTAGATAGTTGCTAATTATTGTAACATTGGTATTGTATATATGAGCCTCTGGCTCTTTGTAAATTCATTCAATACAAACATAATCTGTTCATAATTATTTTAAACCTATTATAATTGGTCTCTAGGCACCTTGGTTACATGCCTAATCCTTCCTTCATTAAGTTGAAGTAGTAATAATGTCGGTATAGATGTTAATAATATATACAGATAGCTTAATCTGATTAAATGAATGAATAATTATCTTTACTTTAAATGTCTTAATTGAATCATTTTTAGCTTTATCCATTTAGCTTAGGACATAAATATTAAATTTAAGTTAATCAGTAAATGACTAAGTCTAAACCAATCAGGGGACATTACAATTGGTTTCCCAGCAAACTAAACTATGATTGGTTATGGGTAGAACGATACAGTATTAATTTGTCTATCCATGAAGTTACTCATATATATACATATATAAGAAGAAATCTAACAATGTGTATTATGTGTATGCTCCGTGTCCTCATGCATTAATGTGTATACTTTGTGTATGCTTCGTGTCTTCATACATTCATGCATATATTTCATATTTTCAAATGAATGGTTCTATTTTTTATTAATCTAGAATGATAAGAATAACTAAAAATGAACCAAAAGACATGATTTCAACACATGCTATCATACAAAAAATTGATTTCAAGAATTCAATTGGCACCATTATGAGATGGGTGTAGGTCTTTTTCCTTTTGAAGATGAGAGAAGAATTGCCTTAATACATTGGTTAATGTCAAAATTGCATAATAGAAGCTACTCACATTGAAAGATTCATATTCAATTGGAATTGCTTGAGGACAAGCAATTTTGGGGAGGGAAGGACTGTCATGGCCCCCGTTGAAAACCCTAAAGATAATGGTCTTTGTTGAAAAATAGTATTTAATAATGAATAATAATGAAGTTAGATAAATAATATTTTGATATCTAAATTCTAATATTTATAATATAATATTATAATGATCAATAAAAATATCAAAATATCCGTTCTTTATAAAAGCCAATTCTTAATATTATATTAATTCTTAATCAAATGCTAAAGACATTGGGATTATAACAGCGGTGATTAGATATGATAACCAACAATTAAACATTGATAATCCCTATCAAGAATTTATGAATATGATGAGTGGGAAATAGTCACAGCGACTAATATTCGCTAGCAGCGATAATCACTATATCTAATTAATATCAACCTATTACAAGGGTTCATAAAGTATGTTGGACGATGGTCATCGATGGAATTACACAAGAAGGCGATTGCAAATGAGCTATCAATCATAAATAACGAATGTAATGAATGGAAGCAAGAAATAACATTTGTTCTGGTCCATGTGATGATGCGGATAGAAGAATGTTCATCATCAACAACGGAAAATTGAATTTATGATCAACGGTAATATAATCATAAAGGCTAGAAACAGACCAGAGAAATACTAATTGATATAAAGAGCATGACAATTAGAAACTAATGAGACATCAATATTTAGAACACCGACGGTAAATAATATCAATGGCAATTACGGCAAACATGATAAAGTATCGACTTGTATGTCAAGTCAAGTCAACAACTTGTATAAGTCGATATAAGGTAATAGGATTCAATAATCAACATGTCGTTAATAAAGACTTAACTAAGGCTATCACTATATCCAAATCTGACTAGAAGAATATTAATCGCTGGAATTTAGAATTGTTGGAACCATAGTGAAAACAGCCAATAAAAGGACGATTCATATCAACGATGTAAGAAGAATCGCTGTAGCCAATAGTGATTAAGAAATTAGTATGGGAAGTATCTCCTCAAGAAATGTGTACTCCAAAAGTTATGACCGTTGGGGGAGTGAGACATGTAAGGAAATCGACTTCAGTCAAATAAGGGGGTAAAGGAATAAGAAGATTATTAATACATGTGATACTGTTCATATGGAAATGAATCAGAAATTATCATTCATCAAGGAAATGAATTGGAAATCAGAATATTATATGGACATTCTATTAGGATCAGCGATCCTTATATATTCTAATATATCTGTGTGAATATATGTTATACATATATTTAATAATCATAATACCAGAATTATATATCAGTTACACATATATATAATCATAGACAAAGGACATATATATAGTAAGACCATAAAATGTATAAACATATATATTAACATTATATTATATGTGTGTGTGCGCGCAAGTTAATAATAACAAAATCAGAATGATATGTATACATATAGTGGTAATGCATGGATATTAATCATATATGTCCATGTTCAGATTCGTTACTATTTATTACCTAAAGAGGAAGGGAATGAAGTGTTTCCAAGGAGAGGCCTGTCTAAATCCAGCCAATAGGTTGATTCCCAAGATAGGGTAGAGATCAGCGACCCTGAGCACCTTGCGGGCATAGTCCCAAGATAGGATAAGGGCTTGGATCTGTAAACGTTGAGCGAACCTATTGTGATTGGTATCTAAGCAACATGGTTATGTCCTAATCTTCTTCTTCTCGGACTGAAATGGTAATAAGAGTAGTATGGACATTAAGGATCATAAATAGTAAGATTGCTTAACATGTTTGGTGAATGTATAACTTTTCCTTATTTTGAATAATGGAATAACATAGATGTGATTCAATGCAACTTAGTCCAGTCAGCTTAGGCCATAAGAATATTAAAATGGGTTAGAATATGCCTAAACCTAGCAAGGGACATTACAATAGCAAAGGACTGTTGGTGTGAGACTGTGAGAATCTTCAGAGAGAGGGCTTTTTTCCTTAAATGGGCTGGAGATTGGCCAGAGTACGCGCATGTCAGGCAATGGTGTGATGTAAACTGGGGTAGGCAATGCACTCTCCGATCTTTAACTAATGGTTTCTATATGGTTATTTGTGGCTCTGAGAAGGAAAAGCAAAGCATTTTATTGAATGGACCTTATATTATGGGTGGGGTTGGTTTTTACATTAAAGATTGGGTCCCTAACTTTGACCCTAGAAGGCCTAATGTAGAAGAGGTTCCACTATGGTTAAGGTTGCATAACTTGCCACAGAAATATTGGGATGTAGAAACCCTTAGGGTCATTGGTAATCGCCTTGGAAAGTTTATAAAGGCAGATGAGACAATAGAAAGAGATGATCATAGTATGTATACAAGAGTGTGCATTTGGTGGAAACCTATTCCCCCATTGCCACACACAATTGAACTACAAACAGATGAGGGTATTTGGGTGCAAGAAGTTCAAATAGATAAATGTGTGGAGCATTGTAAAAAATGTAAAGAGATGGGACATACTGAAAAGGAATGCATTTGAGATAAGAAAGGGAAACACTAGAACATGAATGGTTATCAGCAAAAATGGGGGATATGTTGGATAAGGAAACTCAAACTCGGGAGGAATAAACAAGATTATCAGGTCTGTTGAGGAAGAGATTGATCAAGAAATGGTGGACTCGATCCTAGAATGTGGTGGTTTTACTGATGCCCGAGTAGAGCCTCTTGTGAATGAAGCTAGTATGGAAAATATGCCTCGGCAGAAGGCGGGAGCGGACAAGGTATGCCCAGCAATGGACTGCATGGGGAATCAAAAGTAAACATTCAAAGAGAGGTTGTCATTAGATGATAATCAAAATCAAGGATACAGGGTGGGGGAGGAAGAGATAATGGATGATGGTGCACAAGAGAACATTTTCTCTAAAGGGGGGATGAGGAACTACCTTCCTTAAAAGATGTTCACATGTCCCCATGTAAGTTTGTACAAAACAATGCAGAGGAGAACAGTGAAGCTTCGGTCCATACTCCTCGAATACATTATGCATCGGCTTCACACTCAGATTTAGAAGGAGATTATTTTGGGTGAGGATAGTGAAGTTATTCTAGAGAAGCGGACTATTTCTCAAACTCAGGCAAAGATTAGGAAAGTGAATAATGGAGAAAAAAGGAAGCAAGCTCCAAAGTTAGCGAGAGCTAAGCTGGAAATGGTTGTTGCTGCAAAGGGACAGAGGAAATCAAGATCGGGGCGGGATGGATTCACCTCCCCCTGGAAGCCATGAAGCTCCTATATTGGAATGTCAGGGGCTGCAATGCCCCTGACAAATAGCGTTTGATTAAGAACGGTTTCGATCAAACCCGTTTGAATATTGTTCTCTTGCAAGAAACAAAGTTATTGGTCAGGGAAGCAAAAAGTATGGTAACAAAATGGTTTTTATGGCATTTATGGATTCAGATGGAGCCTCTGGGGGTCTAAGATTATTATGGAATCCTAAGACAGCCATATTAGAAATGGTAATGAGCAGGAAGGGTTGGAAGCTAGTAAAGGTGCAGGCGGACTATTAACAGAGATTTCTTACTTTTTAATGTATATGGTCAAGTTAATGTGGTGCAAAGGAGAGCTTTGTGCGATGAGATCACGGAGAGTATTGCAAGCTTCGGTGTGGAGAAAAAGGTGGTTATCCTTGGGGGAGATTTTAATGCAACCCAGCTCCCCTCAAATAAGTCTGGAGGCTGTAAGCCTTTTGGATCGTCACTTGTTGACTTCCAAAACTTTCTCACAAGGAATGGGTTAATGGACATAGATTTCCAGCGTGGTGCCTTCACATGGACCAATCAGAGAGAGGGATTTCACAATATTGCAGAAAAATTAGATCGATTTTTTATTGGTGGTCTGTGGTCAGCACTTGGTATAACCTTGGAAGCCAATATCTTGCCTATTACAGGTTCAGACCATTATCCAATTTCCTTGGTGATTCAACACAATTCTGCACCCATCAGATGCCCCTTTAAATTTGAAATTGTGGTTTCGGGATTCTTCATTTGAAAAGATGATGGTGATGTGGAGGTCTACAGTCCCTACCTGGTATAGAAAGAAATCTTTTATTTTTTCCAAAAAATTACAATACCTGAAGCTAAAACTTAAAGAGTGGAATAGATGTTGCTTCAAAAATATATTTAAAGAAAAGATAGAAATTGAAGACAAATTGGCTGCAATTCATGAGAAGGTTATTTTGGAAGGGATGAAGGAAGCAGAATTTAATGAGAAAAAGGTATTGAAAGCCCGTATAGTGAAATATTGTACAGAGAAGAGGTGTATTGGTGGCAAAAGTCGAGGGAGAATTGGTTGAAAGTTGGGGATCGAAATACGAAATTCTTTCATAGTTCTGTGAAGGCTAGAGCCTCTATTAATAGAATATGCTCCATCAAGAGGCTTGATGGGTGTTGGACGATAGATATGGAGGAGATCAATTCAGAAACGATGAGATACTTTCAGCAATTACTTGACTGTAGTAATAATCAGCAGGTTAATTTAGAGTGTTTTAAGGAGGTAATCCCTTAGATTATTTCAGCAACTCAGAATGAGATGCTTATAGAAAAAGTGACAATTAAAGAGGTAAAAGATGCTTTATTCTCCTTGGGTGGGGAGAAGGCCCCTGGCCCGGAAGCGTTTCCGGCTGTTTTCTTTCAAAAGTTTTGGAATTTGATGAGGGAAGAAATATGGCAAGTGGTGGAGGAATCAAGACAGGAAAGGGCAATTTTGAGAGATTTCAATAATACGTTTATTGCATTAGTTCTGAAGAAAGAGGAGTGTAAATCCTTTGAAGACTATAGACCAATCTCCCTCTATAACACTATATAAAAGATCATAAGTAATGGCTGGAAGGCTCAAAAAAGTGTTGGGGATATCATCTCTGAAGAGCAAAGTGGGTTTGTTCCTGGTCGGTCCATCTTTGAGGGGATTATTATTGCACATGAGGTAGTTCATTAGATCCGATGTGGGAAGACTGAAAAATGTTTGTGAAATTGGATATTAGGAAAGCTTGTGACAGGGTTAATAGAAATTTTCTAATCAAAGTTTTGGAATGGTTTGGTTTCAGTTTGGAATGGAGAAAATGGGTTGAAAGTTGTATATGCACCCCCAAATTTTCAATGTTGTAAATGGGAGTCCACAAGGTTTTTTTGATGTCTAATGGGTTGTGCCAAGGAGATCCTTTATCTCCTTTCCTCTTTATCATAATGGCTAAAGCTTTGGGTTGACTCATTAAAAGAAATAATGAAGGTCGTTGGAAGGGAGTTAAAATTGCTACTAATTTGGAAGCTATGTCACACTTAAAGTTTGCGAATGACACTTTGTTAATGGGTGAGGCATCATACAGTGAAGCCACAATAATGAAGAAGGTTACTGATTTGTATAGCTCGTGCTCAGAACAGCAGATTAACTGGCACAAGCCTGAGATATTTTTCTTCAATACTGCAATAAACAAGCAGCTTGAAATCTCTAAAATTCTAGGTGTCATAATCAGCACTCTGCCAGGTAAATTTTTGGGCACTCCTTTATTTGCAAGAATCTCTAAATCTTCCTTGTGGAATAGCCTTGTGGAAGTTGTTTTAAAAAAATGGAAGGCTGGAAAAGTAAATGGCTTTCCTCTGCTGGGAGAATTCTAATGTTGAAATCAGTTATCTCTGCTTTCCCAATCTATTCGATGTCATGTTTTAGGATTCCCATTAAAATTTTGAAAGTCATTGAGAGCAAAATGAGAAAATTCTTTTGGAATGGTAGTGAGGAGCAGGATAAAATCCCTCTTCTTGCTTGTGAAAAGATATGTCAACCAAAGGGGTCAGGTGGGGCTGGTTTAAGGAATTGGAATTTGTTAAATGAAGCGTTGGGTGCTAAATTGGTGTGGAACATTTATAAGAATGCTGATCAAAAATGGGCCAAGATTCTTATGGCAAAGAGGAGCCTGAGAGAATCCTTACAATAGCTAATCCCCCAAGGGGGTCCTCTATTTGGGATTTTATTATTAATTGTAGGTATATCATCATGGACAACATATCATGGAAGATTGGGAATGGTCTTTTAGCTAGGTTTTGGATGGACTCATGGGATGGTCACCTAGTGCTCCATGGGGATAGTAGACTTAGAGAATTGAAGAGGACCACTGCTGAAAAGTGGGGTGTTAAGGTTGCAGATTTCATGGTTCGAATAGAGAGTAATGGGATTGAATCTTGGCAATGGAAGACGATAGTGGAGCTGGGCCTGAATAAGAGTAATGCAGGTATGTTGAAGGAAATTTTTAACAATAGACCATTGTGCCCTTCAAGTAAAAGGGATGAAATTATTTGGTGTGGTTCAAACTCGAGAAATTATTCAGTAAACTTGGGTATAAAGTAGTTGAAGCGGCAGAGGATATTGAGGATAGGAAACAAGCGCTTTGCTGGTCTAATTGTGTATTGCCTAAGGCTGGGGGGCATTCATCTGGCTTGCACTCAACGGTACGATTCTAACGGGTGAGAGGCTTAACAGACAGGGATTTGCAGGACCCTTCAAGTGTTCACTATGTGATATGGCACTTGAAACTGTGGATCATCTTCTATTGCAATGTAGTGTGGCCCAGGAAGTGTGGTTAGAAGTTCTAAGGAAAATGGAATGGATAACAGTGCTGCCTAATAGGCTAATACAATAGCAGATTTATTAAGATCACGGTATAAACCACCTATGAAATCGACTTTCTCTAGCATTTGGCTGATCTGTCTGACTACAGTGATATGGGAGCTTTGGAAAGAACGGAACAGAAGGATTTTTCAAGACAAGAGGGAGGACACCTGAAGTCTGATTAGAAGAATTTAGGTGGCAGTATCTAAACAAGTGAGTAATATTGCCTCACAAATTAATGTTAGTAAAATTCCCTTTACCCTGAAGATAGCATAATACAGCATAATTGGCAATTAGTTAAATTCAGGCCTGCTTATGGGTTGGCAAGGGTTGATCCACATGCACAAGTGCTCCAAAAAGGAAAAAGTATAAATGCCAAACAACAAGAGAAGGCGGAATAGAAAAAACCGGACAAAGGATGGATAAAGATCAATTTCGATGGTGCTTCTAGGGGTAACCCTAGACCCTCTGGAGAGGGGGTAGCTGTTAGGAATGAGGATGGGAATCTACTTGCAATCGGGGTGAAAAGATTAGTGGATAGAACTAATGATATTGCAGAAGTCCAAACGGCTTGGTATGGAGTAACAATGGCCAAACAGATGAAGGTGGATAATATTCATTTGGAAGGAGATTTGCAAATTATATTTAATGCGATTGTAAAGGGGGAAGCAAGCCATTGGAATATCAATCGTTTCATTAAGGCCATTAGGAAAGTGCTTTTATCATTCAACAAATTCAAAGTTACTCACACTAGGAGGGAACGAAATGGATTAGCTGACATCTTGGCTAATTGGGCAATTGATCATATAATAGAAAGTGGGTTGGAGCACTATGAATGTCAAGATAATGATTATCGATGACCGCCAGAGTTAATCTAGACAAATTGGGAATCCAAACGTAACGATAATTTAAAAAGCATGGAATGTTCTAGCATTTGGAAGATAGTCTATTTAAGTTGATCAGATCGACATCACAGTAAGTTTGCCCATGGCGTTTGAAGAACAGAGTAATAGGAGAGTATGGATACTCCCATTAGATTGAGAGGAAAGAAAAGGCAAATGGCCATTTCTGGAGAGGTTAAGGTTGATAGGATGTAGGGAATTATAGTATTTCCACATGATTTGGTAGTTAGGGTTGTTATGAGTCCTTGGGGATGAATATATATACAATGATGACAAAACTAGGGCTAATTCTGACATAGCGTCGATGTTTTTTGCAGTAGCCTTGCATTTTGAGAGCAATAGGGAGAATGTGATAAAATTGTGTCAGAGCAATTTTTTAAAAGAAATTCTAGTGGATTTAGACAAAGTTATGGTTAATATCCATGAAGAATTAATTATACCCAAGCCGAGGCATTATGACCGGTTCATCTGGAAGAACATGCCGGTCCCAAGGTTCCCAATTCTAGAAGTGGAAGATTGGGATGGCTTTGAATTGAGAAAGCCCATTATTGCCCGAAACTTGAATTTTCTTATGTGGTTAATGCATGTTAAAAGGCTGAATTGCAACAACTGGTTTGAAAAATATCTGCAAGATGATGGGGTTGAAGCGGAGGAGGGTGACACGGACATCGCAAATGCCTCTTTCTTGAACGAGGAGGGCCAGACAGAGATGACTTATGGAGAGCCGAAGGACCAGGAGAGGAAAGGCAAAAGAATTAAAATTGCAAACTAGACGAATACTTCCTTTTACCTTGACTTTGTAATCGAAGTATGTTGGTATTTGTTGGATTTTGGCTTGATAATAGGCGGGTTAGGGCAGTAGGGGTAGTTCTCTTTTTCTAACTCTGTAGCGAAGTATTACTCTGTTTCCAATGATCTTGGGTAGATGGCAGCTCAGGTTAGGGCATATTTTAAGTTTTAGAGCTGTCCCATTTTGAGTTTTTTGGATTGTAAATATGTTGATACGGATATTTTCGATAAGGTAGTAGTATTCTCGGTTCTCTGTTAAGAACATGAACATATTTATCACTTAGTATTCTCTAGAGGTCCTAAACTTTTCAGTTGATTTTGGTTTTGAATGGAATGGTTTGGCATGTATACAAAGTTGAATATCAATATATAGAACTATTTTGTATCTCTCTTTGGAAGGTTATGGGTATATCCTCAAAATGGGATGTAATGCTTCGTTATTAATATGAATACACTAGTAGTTTATTAAAGTTGTAGTAAATTCTCTTAGTTATAAATGGTTTGTAATGGATTATGCTTTATTTGCTTCATGTAAGCTTTGTTTCTAATTTTAGCACATCTCATATGTTATTATGAGGCATAATAATGGATCCCACTTGTTGCTATTAAGAGTGGTTGTTGTAAATCTGAGAAATTGATGAATAAAACATACAAGTACTAAGAGCTCGAAGGCTCTTTAGGACTCTTAGACTTACAATCATACTTAAGATTAGCATAACGAATGGGATTGGTAATCGGTAATAGTACATGAATATGCTTTACTGAAAGCAGACAAAAAGAGCCATAATGAATGGGTTACGTTTTAATATTAGAGCATTATTTATCTTGCTTGAAGGATAAAGTTAGCAAACCCAGATCACTCTGATGTGATGAAATTATGGTTACATTCTAATAAATTTGAGAATGGTTACTTTCCTGTGGATAGTTTTCTAAACTTTTCTATTATAATGGCTAACAATTGCTTTCAAGATGTCTTGGTTGTTGGTGGTTGTAAAAATGTTGTGCAGGCAAAAGATCAGTCTCCTATGATATCTGATGACTCCCAGTTTGGTTCTTCGAATGAGCCATTGTTCATTATGAGGCACGTCATCCTCCTTTTGACATGTCTAATGCTATTTTTTCTTCTTCCTCATAGTATACTACTATATGGTTCAGAGGGTAGCTTGAAAGCTTTCTGTTATCTGTGCATTCATTTGATCCAAGTTGTGGCTCTTGGTGGACTTCTGATTAGTGTTTTAAATCTGGGTTTGGCAATGTGTCATATTGATGTAATCAAGTTTAGATTTTAGGTTTTATTTGAGCTACAACCAGAGGTTTTCTTCCTAGTTCTTTCCTACTAGTATGCTCTTTTGAACAAGGACCTTCATATAATTAATAAATAATAGTTTATCTCAGCTACGGCCCCTTATCTATCAAAAAAAAACAAAGAAAAAAAATTTTAAATTTTAAATATTTTAATAAAAACATTAAAAATTTATTAAAAAAACTTAATTAAAAATTATTTAAAAAACATTTTTTAAAAAAATTAAAAGCCCCTTTCAGGGAGTCCCACAATACAACTTGCAGGTCGCAGAACTGTGTTACCCGCAGGTGCTTGCGGGCCACAATCCTGCGTACACATAGGTACTCAGGTACCCATAGGCCTGCAGGCCTCAAAAACTTTTTTAAATTTTTTTAAAACAAACGAAAACGAAAACATGCCCTCTGATTTTTAATTCGGTTTTTTAGAAAAAAACGATTTTTAATTAAAACAAAAAATAACTTTTAAAAAACTTAAAAAATACCTATGTACCTGCAGCAGACATGTCCATACAGTCGGGAGGGGGAATTTTTCACGACTATATTTAAGGCTTTGGCCAAAGCGAGTGGTTCATAAGTATGATATGAACAAGCCTAGCAAGAATTATTGTGTCCAATAATTCTATAGAAACAAACTCTCTGTCATATCCTGATTATAGGCATTGCATATTCATGGTAGGGATTGCATGCGAGTATATCAGGTTGCACTAGATACCCCCTGCCTTTTGTATTTTTTTTCCAGGTTGGGAATTTTGCAAGTAGGTAGAATCCCAAGGAAGTGTAAGGCTTTTTGGTTGGGTAGAAAAGCGCCTCAACCATGTTTTTTTGTCTCTTTATTTACCTACCATTGATGAATGCATGGTGAGAAGGCCATAGATGTGCCATAATAGATCACATCTCGTGCTTATGCCTGGATTAAGCATAGTTACATAAATGAAATTATGAATGTTTATTTATGTTAAGATGTAACATCTGTTGACTCACATTGTCTTAGAGATGAAAACATATTTGTTATGATGAAATGAGTTAAAATTTTCTCTTTGAAATATTGTTATGACAAGATGGGCATGAGGACCTAGGTCACATAAATGGAAAAAGTGGACCCACTAATCTTTACAGGTGATTTGCGAGAATGCCCGGATGATTGTTTACCTCATGAGCACCACATATTGGATGGTACGTATGAAGGTTTATTTTCTCATGATTAATCATGATCAAGTAGTGATCTAAAGCTAAAAAATAGTTGGAAACTTGCAATCTTCAAATGATTATCTTTAGTCTTGAATACTACACATTGACAATTTTCTTCCATGAAGTATTAATATTGTGACTAAGCTAAAAATATTTTAAGAGTATATATAAGTATGACGGGAATAATGATATGGAACACCCAGTAAAGTGCTCAATCAATGTGATGCCAAGGTATGGTAAAGTAAGCATAGGGATGTGTGTGCACTATTGTAATTTTAATGTATTATGCAGATTTACTTCTGTAAACATTAAGATAGAGAACGTTAGATTTTGATTTTTATTATGTTAATGACATGAACTAATGCTTTTGTGTTGTTCCTATGAATGTAACAGATGGAATGACACATAATAAAAAAAGGGGAATATTGTTAGAGAGAGGTAACCTAACATTGTTAAATTGATGAGTAGTAATGGAATTCACACACCCACATAGAAAAATGTTCTTGTAATGATTACTCGATGCATGTGTAAGTGTACATTTATCTTAAGCATGCTTGATTTTGATTGAAATGTTAAAAAAAAAATGATGAAAGTTGTTAACAATGCTAGGCATAAATTCCAATGAGACGTGTTACTTTATGGTTCTACATATTGTATTGCCTTTGCTATCTCCAATAAGACTATACTATGGCGCTCCAAAGGCTCTGATACCATGTAAGAATTTGTCAATAGCAACAACCCAAGATCTAGAGGCCAATAAATAGTACAAAGACAAGAGAGAATAATATGGACAAGAACAAATTGCATTCTCATCAATGATGTAATAACTGAACTAAACTATAGAACTACAATAGATAATGGATAATGGATGTGTACAATGTAGATGTGTCTGCTTATTTAGACAAGGATATAAGTGAACATGATAATCAGAAGATAGTTTATCACCCACACAAGGTGGAATCGCATGTCCACCAAAGGTGGATCATCCTCCATTGTGCAATGAAGTATGTGCAACATGTGGAGGATGATAAAGCGATAAGTGAACTAAAGGTGAAGACAACACAAAATGGAATGTGATAAGTTGATAACAACTATTGCCACCTAAAGTGGAAGTTCTCCTACACCATATGCAACTAAATGTGCATCTCCCTAAGTGTCTCAAATGCAAACTACTATGTATGCATTATCCCAAGTAAGCTTAAGTAAAGTGTAATTAAGTGAATAAATAATTACACCAACAAAGAGAGCTTTAGAATAGGTTACAAACATTTATTAAAGGTATTCAGAAAGTCATAGGGCAGCTTGCTCTCAAACCCTTAATGAGCAAACAACATGATGTAATGCTTTGCTGTAGCACACATTGAGGGATCCACGTTCAAGCTTTCATTCCAGAGCTACAACTGTTCTATTGCCTTCTCTTGGATAAATTTACTTACTCTAAATCAATCGGGAAAGGCCAAGGTGTCAATATGATTATTGAGGTGGTGATGGGAAACCTTCGACTATTTTATGGAGAGCTTAACAACGGAGATTTCAGATTGCATTAGGATTGTTTTCTTGAAGAAACATCTTTGTTGTTTAACTCCTCTCAGAAAGGTGTAAATAATGTAGAATAGAGATCTATGAAGATTTATTAAAGTCAATTTGGGTTAATGATGTCTTTTATCAAGTAGCTGCCAAAGGTGACTTTCAAGGAAACACGATTGTTGCTCGACCCCAACGCTGTACTTTGATAAACTAATCGATATGGAAAGAAAGTTGATATCCTCATTCTAGGGGATAAGAAATTTGAAAAGTCTTAAAGGAATACTAAAAATATGGTAAGAAAAAATGGGGAAGAAGGAAGATGTAATTGTCCCCTTTAATGCGACCTTGAAAGATTAAAATTTAATGAGATCATGAAAGTAAAAAATTTAATTATTTAATATTATTCGTCAAAAGTAAATCATAAGGATATTTAATTAATTTAATAAAGTATTAAAGTGACTTTATGGTGAGTTAAGTGAAAAGTTAATAAAATCACTTTATTATTATTTCCCTATAATCAAATCAGATTAAAAGAGGAGAAACAAAAAGACACAATAAAGGAAAATAAAGTGACAAGCATAGGGAAGGCCAAAAGTCTCTGCAGTTGGTTATAAACGAAGAATGAAAGGCTCATTCGGAATATGCTTGATTTTATGAATCTCTTTAGAAGAGCTCTGAGAGCTTCTTCATTTAGTTTCAATTTTTCTAACGACGGAAACGCTTAGGATTTCTCTCGAATTGGACGAACCCAATTCCAATTGGAGGTGCCAACCAGGTATCTAACATTATGTTGCAGAGGTATTTTAGTTGTTTTCCAATATAAAGATTAATTCAGGGCCGTTGAGAAGTTATACGTTTTGGGGGAATAAATTATCATGTCAATAGTTCTGAAGTTAGAATGTAGAATAAATTGAATATTATAAAATGGGCAAATAAACATTATGAAGGACTTTGAAAGTTATTTGGAAGCTTTGGTATCCATTTAAAAGTTTAATAAATATTGCAGGTCTATAGTTTTCAGCCTGATGATAATAATTTGGAGTGATGTGTTTTGTGACTTTCCAATATTGGTGGCCGGAAGATTTAATATTATTTGAGCCTAGTATATTTCTGATGTAACTAATCAAACGTTGATATATTGATGAACCCGAAAGGATTGAAGTCTGGTGTTTCAAATTAATACGGAGTAAATACTAGAGGACACAGCTGTTACAAGAAACATTTGTGTGGATTGTGGGCAGCTTTATCTGAGTCGTGGTTTTCTTCAAAGCCACTCTGCCCCTGTTGAAAGAGAGTAATGAGATCGAGCAGGGTCTGCAAAAGGTTTAAATGTAGGTCTTCAGTTCGGATGTGGAAACAGCTGAGTTATGTTGGCTGTTCATTGTCTATGTATGCTGGCTTCTATATTCTGCAATGTTAATCATGGTTTGAAGCTCTCTTTGGCATGAATTAATCTTTCTGTGCAAATCATGGGCAATATTCACTGGCATTGTTGAATAAATTGAATCTTGTGATTCTTGTGTTCGGCAAGCCTGGAAGTTCAACGATAGTTTTCTATGCCAATTCAAACTTAGAGGTGTAAAAAACATTTATATTCAGATTAAGTATCATGGCCCTCATGTAAGGAAGCCACAAAAGTTGTAAGCTACAGTGGACAACTAAGGATCAGAAAAATCTTTTATATTTGCACCAAGGTCTTGATAGCTGGAGATTATAGATAGAGCACAGGTCTGAACACCATGGGACACCATTAGACACCTTACTGGGCGTGATCTACATGACTGCTGCTATCTTGTAATCAGAGCTTGTTAGGTTTCTATGGGATTGTTGTTTTCAGATATTACTGGTTCATGATCTTCTTTGCATAGTTCAATGTGAAGTTACACCAACTAAAAGCCTCGTGTTTGAGTCACCAGCAACTAAGGTTTGTTTACTGAAATCTGCAATATTGAATCTTGGAGGCACAGGATGCAGCTGTCAATTGGCAGATTGGGTATGTAAAATTCTGAATATTAATTTGTGTTTTCAGACCTGAAATGCAAAATCATTCAATATCTTTCCAGTCCTGAGCAGGGACATTGCTGCTAGGAAAAGGTCAGATTTACATATTTAATTGAAACTTTAGCTTCATGGTGAATATGCCTACATTGTACTCAAACAAATGAATTCCGTTTGCAATATACACTCTTGTCAGCACTATATGGTTGTCTTCCATGTAATATGCAATCTCCATGAAATGTGAAACCTCTACAAAGAAATATACTACTTGCAAACAATACCTATATTCAAGCAATCTGTTTGTTGAAATGTCCATGATGTAAAATGCAAAACATGATGTACAAATCAGTAAGGAAAGCAAAGTGTTGGACATAATGCCTGAACAATAACTCTTGGGAAAGTAGCTAGGGAAAGTGCAAAGAATTTGGAGCAGAACAGGGTAGGACATTACAATCGTATCAGAGCCAGTGACCTGCCAGCCTGCGGGAGTGTGCATAAGATTTGGAGAATTTCAGTTTGGAAAACAAAATGAAGCCAAGAGAAAATCAGAAAAGCGGTCTTTTCTCAGAAGAATTCAATGATACATTTAATGGTGATCAGCTAAGGGACTTGCAAAAAGAAAAGGAAGTAGAAAATTGGCTCTTTTTAATTGGATTAAAATTGGAGTCCATGAAATTTTCTAATGGTGTTCTTCCTAAATCAGAGGAATCAGACTCATATATGTCTAAATTAGATCACACAGATATTGAAGCCCTCAATGCTTGCTTTGGTCCAAAATAGGCTATTGGAACATCCTTGTGAAGAGGTGAGACTTGCAGTTGCTTCTTGTCATAGTGAAATCATAGGAATGACAACTCCTATAGAACCATATAATGATGACACACTGAAGAAGGTTTTACAGGTGATTATGGAGAGCCTACATGAGTTACATGATGTCAAAGCCCCTACTTTTGGTAAGAGGGCTAGAATTTTAGAAATTATGACGAGCCAGATCAATTGTGATTATAGTGGATGTCAAATGTGATAAATTGATTCTTCAAATGTTTCAATGCTTCTTAACCGAAATCAAGAAACATCATCCAAACCACAGTAGCATAAATTGTTTTGGGAAAAAATCGGCAAACCAAAAGAGTAGAATTTTTTGAAAAAATCGGATTTACAAAAAAATGTAATAACTTAAAGAAAAACAGTAAAATATTACTTTTTTAAAATCAAAGGGCATTTCCACATCATAGATATATTGAGAGCAAATAAAATATAGAGTCGCACCAGTAGATTGTAGAGAATAGATTTTATCATTTATATACTTATCACTGATTACATTGCACAAAACATACCACAATAGCATAAAAGATAACTTGATGGAGACAATTGTCAAAATGTCAATTACAACAAAGTTTGTGACTTTGTACAAAGTCAACCTATAAACTAGGTACAAAGTTCCAAAAACTCAAAAGTAGCCAATGGCATGCTAAGGGCAGGAGGCCCTGCTGATGCTTCTCCTTGGAAAGTCCCTGACCTAACTCCTTCAACAATACTTTAAGAAACGTTGGCCTCTTCCATGATTTCAAGATCTTCAAGCTCAACAACATAATCATCATCATCATCATCACTTTGAGGCGCAGCAATCCACTCAAACTCTGGATCTATCTTGTCAAGTTCAATTGGGGAGTCATCCTCAATACTACCTGTTTTTTTCCATGTATAAATTAGTCTTTTCCTACAAGTGATACACAAAATGAATACAACTTCAATGGAGTGCAAGTTATTAAAACTCCTATCTTGAGCTTTCTTCATGATGCAGCAACTTCCGGAGGTCATAACTGTTGAATTATAGCTATTTGGCTCTAGCTCATCCGAAATAATTAATTTATATCTTTAATTTAAATTAATTATTAATTAATTTGATAAAAGGCTACACATTTAATATAAGGCTGGGCCCTATCTATTTCGCAATTCACTAAGGTAAAACGTTTTGTAGTATCTGAATATGAAATTTTTGGCACCAAAGTTTACCTTCCCCAATGAAGGCCGACTAGTATGGAAATTCGCACCCACCTTGTATATAAAGGAACCTTCATTTGGCAAATGTACATCATCAAATCAGCTATTTGTTCTCCATGCCAAATTGCTCATTGTGCAAGTCAGATTTGTATTGGCAACTGTTGTCCAAGGTTCAGTCCTTCATCATTTTCACTCATGCGATTTGGTATTGCTGGAGGAGTATGGATCCTTCAGATCTCAGAATATCAGCACTGTTGTAATTTGTAAGTTGTTCACTTGAGATTAATATATATCTTATTAGCTGGGTTTTTCACCTCCACAAGGGAGGTTTTCCCAGGGTAATTTGTGTTGTGTCTCCTTGTCTCATTTGGTGTTTTATCATATTGATTATCTTATTGGTTTGCAAGTTTAATTTAAACCAGATCTGATATTAAATTAACATGGTATCAGAGCCAAGTTCTTGCTAATCATTATCAGATCTAACCTATTATTCTCCAGATCTTCTTGTCCTTGTTGTTGCTTTCACCATGGTGACAGGTCTTAAGGTAGAGGGCAGATTAGAAGGTGTTGTTAACTTCTCTTCATGGAAGGTTCGTGTGTTACTTTCTCTAGAGGAGAACAAAGTACTGGAATTTGTGAAAGGACCAGCACTCACTGAACCTACAGATGCGGATGAGTTAAAGGAACACAAAAGGAAGGCCTTGAAGGCCAAGAAGATCCTAATTGACTCGGTCAAAGATCACCTTGTTGCTGTCATCTCCAAGCTGTCTACAGCTCGTGACATGTTCAACCAGCTT
>MU224540.1:7719046-7751510 GCA_018584345.1 Thuja plicata | reverse complement strand
AAGGAGTTAGCTTCTGAATTTGAAATGAAAGATCTAGGACTTATGCATTATTTTCTTGGCTTAGAAGTTTGGCAAGGAACTAACGAAATTATGCTAAGTCAAGGAAAGTATACTGTTGATATATTGAAAAGATTTAAAATGTTGGATTGTAAATCTATATCTACACCCATGGAGACTAATCTGAAAAAGTTGAGTGCATGTGCAGAAAATTCTGATTTTGCAGATGCTACAGAATATAGGCAGCTAATTGGGTCCTTGATGTATCTAGTTAACACTAGACCGGATATATGCTATGATGTCAGGCACTCAGCCAGTTCATGAACACACCCAAGGTTGTTCATCTTGTTGTGGCTAAACATATCCTGAGGTATCTTCGAGGCACAATTGACTATGGGCTAAAGTATTCCTCCACAATAATTTCCTTAGAAGGATTTTGTGATTCAGATTGGGCAGGTGATGTCATCGGAAAGAGAAGCACTTCAGGCTTATGCTTCAGTTTGGGATCAGCCATGATCTCGGCTAGCAAGAAGCAGTCCTCAGTTGCTTTGAGTACAGCTGAAGCTAAGTACATTGCAGCTAGCGTTGCATCTAGAGAAGGAGTGTGGCTTCGGAAGCTTCTTGCTGGGTTGTTTGGACAACCACTGAATTCTACTGTGATTCATTGTGATAATCAGAGTTGTATAAAGATCTCTGTCAATCCTGTGTTTTATGACAGATCTAAACATGTGGAAACTCACTATCACTTTATTCGAGATATGGTACAAAGAGGTGCCATTCAACTGAAATACATCAGCACTGAAGAGCAAGTGGCAGACATTCTCACCAAGCCACTTAATAGGGTCAAGTTTGAATACTTCCGAGAGAGGCTTGGACTTGTAAAGATACCTGCTATCACTGAGAGGGAGTCTCGGCTTCATTAATGTATCTTGTCTATGTATTTCTATTGTAATCACACTTGCGGGCAATGCAAGGTGAAGTTATATTTATTATTGTTACCATCCTTGTGGGCAATGCAAGATGATGTTGTACTAAAAGACCACTCTTGCGGGCAATGCAAGGTGGCAAGTGTAATAACGAATAAGACCATCCTCTGCGGGCAATGTATGATGGAAAATCTTTTATCACCCTCTGCGGGCAATGCAAGGTGATCTTTTGAGGCTTGTCTTCTCCCACCCTCTGCAGGCAATGTAAGGTGGGTCCACCCTCTGTGAGTAGGCATGGTGGATATTATCTTTTGGCCATCCTCTGCGAGTAGGCATGATGGAAAGATATGATACTAGCTAGAGTATCTCCTAGCTAAGAGGGAGTGTTGAATTATAGCTAGTCGGCTCTAGCTCATCCGAAATAATTAATTTATATCTTTAATTTAAATTAATTATTAATTAATTTGATAAAAGGCTACACGTTTAATATAAGGCTGGGCCCTATCTATTTCGCAATTCACTAAGGTAAAACGTTTTGCCTTGCAAAACGTGTAGTATCTGAATATGAAATTTTTGGCGCCAAAGTTTACCTTCCCAAATGAAGGCCGACTAGTATGGAATTTCGCACCCACCTTGTATATAAAGGAACCTTCATTTGGCAAATGTACATCATCAAATCAGCTATTTGTTCTCCATGCGAAATTGCTCATTGTGCAAGTCAGATTTGTATTGGCAACTGCTGTCCAAGGTTCAGTCCTTCATCATTTTCACTCATGCGATTTGGTATTGCTGGAGTATGGATCAGATCTGAAGGTGGTGGTGGAGTGATGTAATTCACTTATTCCAGATCCGATATTGATATCCTTCCAGCTGATCTACAAGGGGTTTTGCTGATGAATGTATTGCTGGTCCAGATTCATGATCCTCATTTAATTGCTAAGAATATCAGCACTGTTGTAATTTGTAAGTTGTTCACTTGAGATTAATATATATCTTATTAGCTGGGTTTCACCTCCACAAGGGAGGTTTTCCCAGGGTAATTTGTGTTGTGTCTCCTTGTCTCATTTGGTGTTTTATCATATTGATTATCTTATTGGTTTGCAAGTTTAATTTAAACCAGATCTGATATTAAATTAACAATAACTTTTGAATCGGATGTGGGTTTTTGCTGAAATTTTACAGGCAGATGCGCGAGGAAGAGTTAATGGAAATTCCAACTAAGCCAGTTCTGTTGGTGGTCGTTTCGACATCTTTTCAAGAGCCTGAAGTTTCATCTCGACCTCCAAAATCAGCTTTTTCTAGTTCTTTCCAGTTTTTTGAGTTTTGCTTTTGTAATAAATCCGAAATCGTGTTTCTGATTTCGTGGGTTAATTGGCAATTCATCTTGTCTTAGTTGAGAGATTTTCTTGGGAAAAAACGAGATTCTTAGGATGAGTTTTAAAAGTTACCAAAAATGGAAAAATCTGTTTTTCTCGAAAATCAGCCAAATATGGTAATTTTCGGAATTGTAATAAGTAGGAATTTTCTTTCATTGTAGAGGAAGAGTAGATTGGAGACAATTAATGAGAATTTGAGGTTCTGTTATTCTAGCATTGTGTTATTTTTGCTGAATTGTTATTTGTGAGGTTTTGGGCTACATTATTTGGTATCAAAGCAAGATGGCTGGGAGAGGAAGTGGCAGAGGAAGAGGAGGTGTCACACCGATGCAAAGATTGATGTTGGATATGCAAAGGCAGATTGAAAGACTCAATGAGCGACTGGATAATCAAGGAATACAAAGAGGGAATGAATCTGATGAAGAGGGAAACCGAGGAGGTGCTTTACCAAAATGAAGAAAATATAGAAGAAAGGCTGGAAGAAATGAGCTATGAAGATAGACTTCTCAGGGCTTTGGAAGGAAGAAGTGAATCAATCAAGATTGACGTTTCAGACTATGTTGGTAGTCTTAAGCCAAAAGAATTAATAGACTGGCTAAACGAGATGGGGAAATTTTTTGAGTGGAAGCCTATGACAGAAGAAAAGAAGATGAAGTTTGCATGCACAAAATTAAAAGGACATGCAATGATATGGTGGGATCACCTCCAGAAGGAATGCACTAGAAAGGAAAAGGAAAAGATTAACACATGGAGCAAGATGGAGAAAAAGCTCAAAGAAAAATTCTTACGCATGGATTATTCATAAACTCTTTTTTGGAGGTTCCAGAATTTGAAGCAAAACTTGTCTTCAGTGCAAGACTATACAAATGAATTCTACAAGCTATCCATGCGCATAGAGCACCAAGAAAATAATGAGCAGATGGAAGCTAGATATATGAATGGCCTAAAGTTCTTCATCCAAGACGAATTAAGCATGCATCGTGTTAACAGTATGGAGGAAGCCTACCAATTAGCTCTAAAAGCTTAAGAAAAGCATAATAGGCAATATATCCAGAGGAATAGAGGTGGTCGAAGGGGTACCTCAACCCCATTTCAGGGAGGTTCTAGTAATGGTCGAGGAGAGCCTTATCAAGGGTTTGAAAAAAATATAGACACTAGGCAAGATCCTTCAAATCAGGAAAGAGGAAGAGGGTTTCAGAGAGGACGAGGCTACGGAAGTGGAAGAGGCTGGGAAAACCAGAGAAGGCCTTTCACTTGTTTTAGGTGTGGAGAAGAAGGACACAGAGCCTTTGAATGCTCAAATTATAACATGCAAGAAAGAAATCAAGGAGGACAGCCTAGAGTGAACCTGGTTCAGCCAGAATTTATAGCAGCGGGAGCAGAACAAGAAGTCCTACCAGACGTGGGAGAAAGTCTCATGATGAGAAGATCGATGATCATTCCAGAGAAGGAAGAAGTCCCTGAAAAGCACTTTGCTGATTCGTGGCTTCGAACCAACATCTTCAGAACTAGATGCACTTCAGGTGGAAAGGTACGCCAAGTTATTATTGATGGGGGTAGTTGTGAGAATATGGTAGCTAAGGAAATGGTAGAGAAATTAAATCTGCAATGTGAGAAACATCCACGTCCTTACCGTATTGCATGGTTTAAGAAAGGAAATGAGGTTACTGTTGATAAAAGATGCTTGGTTAGTTTTACTATAGGAAAAATCTATAACGATGAGATATGGTGTGATGTTATTCCTATGGATGCTTGTCATATTTTGCTGGGAAGGCCATGGCAGTATGATAGAAAGATCACGCATGATGGAGAAAAAAATACATATACCTTCAGGAAGGATGGCTCTAAAGTGACTCTCTTACCACTTTTGGATGAGAGGAAGAATGAGACCATGTTGTCTGCAAAGGATGTTGTCAAAGAAATGAAGGTGACAGGTTGTTGCTATGCATTGGTAGTAAAAAGGGGTGAAGAACTAGAAAATATAGTACCACATGATGCAGTAAAGATACTAGAAGAATTTACTGATGTTATTCCAAATGAACTACCTGACGGTCTCCCACCAAAATGGGATATACAACACCCTATTGATCTGATTCCTGGAGCAACTCTTCCTAATCAAGCAGCTTATCGAATGAACCCCACACAACATGCAGAGCTCAACAAGCAAGTAACAGAACTAATTGAGAAAGGCCTGGTTAGAGAAAGCATGAGCCCATGTGTTGTGCCCGCATTGCTGACTCCGAAGAAGGACGGAACATGGAGGATGTGTACTGATAGTAGAGCAATTAATAAGATTACTATCAAGTATCGGTTTCCTATTCCTTGCATAGAGGATATGATGGATGAATTAGCAGGGGCCAAATACTTCAGCAAGATTGATCTACGAAGTGGATACCACCAGATTCGAATTCGTGAAGGAGATGAGTGGAAAACAACTTTTAAGACTAGGGATGGCTTGTATGAATGGATGGTTATGCCATTTGGGCTTTCTAATGCACCAAGTACATGATGAATACTGTTTTACGATCCTACATTGGTAAGTTTGTTGTTTATTTTGATGATATCCTGATTTATAGTAAAAACAAAGGAGAACACCTACAACACTTGAGGATCATCCTGAGTGTACTAAGGAAAGAGAAGCTCTGTGCAAATTTGAAGAAGTGCAGATTCATGCAAAATAGTTTGACTTTTCTGGGCTTCGTCGTTTCTGGAGATGGTGTTCAGATGGATCCAGAAAAGGTCCAGGCAATCCTAGAATGGCCTAGTCCATCCAGCATAACAAGGGTCAGGAGTTTTCATGGATTAGCAACCTTCTATAGAAAGTTTATTCGAAGTTTCAGCAATATTGTCGCGCCCATAACAGATTGTACGAAAGGAAAGGAATTCACATGGACAACAAATGTTGAAGAAAGTTTCAAATTCTTGAAGAAAAAGGTAACTGGAGCTCCTATATTGGCACTTCCAAATTTTGATAAGGTATTTGAAGTAGACTGTGATGCTTACCATGTTGGAATAGGTGTTGTTCTTAGCTAGGAAGGTAAACCAATAGCCTTTTTTAGTGAAAAGTTAAATGATGTGAGGAAGAACTATTCTACCTATGATTTAGAATTTTATGCTATTGTTCAAGCCTTAAGGCATTGGAGGCACTATTTGGTCCCACAAGAATTTGTACTGTTTACAGATCATTTGGCCTTAAAATATGTGAACACACAAAAGAAATTGAATAGTAGGCATGCTAAATGGGTGTCTTTCTTGCAAGGGTAGAATTTTGTTTTGAAGCATAAGTCTGGAAAGCAGAATCAGGTTGTTGATGCCCTCAGTCAGCGTGTTACATTAATAACTACAATGGAAACAGAGGTCATTGGTTTTGAGTCTATTAAAGTTTTGTATGAGGCTGATGATGATTTTTGGGAAATTATAGAAAAGATTAAAGAGCCAACAACTAGTCTTTCAGATCATATGAGAGGAGAATACTTTCTGCAGGATGGTTACCGCTTTAGAGGAAAACAACTTTGTATACCAGCTGGTTCCATGAGGGAATATATTATCCGCGAATTTCATAGTGGTGGTTTGGGTGGTAACTTTGGGAAGGACAAGACAATAGCCTTGGTTGCAGATAAATATTAATGGCCAAAACTGAAAAGGGACATTACTAAGTATGTGGCAAGATGCAGAATCTGTCAAGTGGCTAAGGGTCACTCCCAAAACACAGGCTTGTATACACCTCTACCTATACCCATCAAGCCATGGATAGATGTGAGTATGGATTTTGTATTGGGGCTTCCCCACACCCAGCGAAGTGCAGATTCTATTTTTGTAGTGGTTGATAGATTCTCAAAAATGGCTCATTTTATTGCTTGTAAAAAGACTAGTGATGCCACAAGGATAGCCAACTTATTCTTCTCAGAAGTTGTTAGACTCCATGGCATTCCAAAGACTATCACATCTGACAGAGATACTAAATTTTTGAGTCATTTCTGGAGGACCTTATGGAAGAAGATGGGAACACAGTTGCAATTTAGCAGTGCCTATCATCCCCAAACTGATGGGCAAAGTGAGGTGGTCAATCGGAGTTTGGGAAACCTGTTATGGTGCATTGTTGGTGAAAAGCCCAAGCAGTGGGACTTGGCGTTGCCTCAAGCCGAGTTTGCTTACAACAGTTCTCTTAACAGATCAACTAGGAAATCTCCTTTTCAGATTGTATATGGTAAGAATCCTCGAGGTGTTTTGGACCTTGTACAACTTCCTGTGCAAGATAGAATTAGCGATGATGGGGAAGCATTTGCTGAACACCTTCAACAACTTCAACAAGATGTCAGGAGTAAGTTACAGGATAGCAATGAGAGATATAAGGTTGCTACAGATATCAGTAGAAGGCGACAAACATTTAATACAGGTGATTTGGTGATGGTGTACTTGAGACGTGAGAGATTTCCTACTGGCACATATCATAAGCTGAAATACAAAAAGATAGGTCCTTGCCGAATTCTGAAGAAAATCAATGATAATGCTTATGAGGTTTGTTTACCAGATGATTTGGCTATTTCTCATGTGTTTAATGTTTCTGATTTGTATGCATTTCATGGAAATCTATCAGAGCCAGATAGTAGAGATGAAGTGGATTGGCATCACCACCTTCCAAGTAAAAAGAAGGAAAAGATTGCCCACATTCTGGATATACAATCTACAGTCACACGGAATGGTCATTACACCAGGTACCTGATTCAGTTGGAGGGAATACCAGCGACAGATAGCACCTGGATCTCAGAGTGGGAAGTGATGAAGTTGGACCCCACAAAGTTGCAGCAGTTCACAGACAACCACTTGCAAGAGTTGCGTTCTTTTAAAGAAGGGGAGAATGATGCAGCAACTTCCGGAGGTCATAACTTTTGACTCGGATGTGGGTTTTTGCTGAAATTTTGCAAGCAGATGCGCGAGGAAGAGTTAATGGAAATTCCAACTCAGCTAGCTCTGTTGGTGGCCGTTTCGACATCTTTTCAGGAGCCTGAAGTTTCATCTCGACCTCCAAAATCAGCTTTTTCTATTTCTTTCCAGTTTTTTGAGTTTTGCTTTTGTAATAAATCCGAAATCATGTTTCTAATTTCATGGGTTAGTTGGCAATTCATCTTGTCTTGAGAGATTTTCTTGGGAAAAAAACGAGATTCTTAGGATGAGTTTTAAAAGTTACCAAAAATGGAAAAATCTATTTTTCTCGAAAATCAGCCAAATATGGTAATTTTCGGAATTGTAATAAGTAGGAGTTTTCTTTCATTGTAGAGGGAGACTAGATTGGAGACAGTTAATGAGAATTTGAGGTTCTGTTATTCTAGCATTGTGTTATTTTTGCTGAATTGTTATTTGTGAGATTTTGGGCTACATTACTACAGCTTCAAGCGAAGATTGTGGTGAACAAACACCAAGTCATTCATCCATTTTTGTGTTAAACGGTTGTGTTTCTTGGAATGTATGTGTTCAAAAACATTCCAGTCACACTCGCAGGCGGATGAGCTGCATGGCTGGGTCAAAATGTGTATCGCCATCCACTTGAGATTTTTGCATTCGTGACCAAAACATTCCCACCATTGAGCTGAAAAACGCATTATGGGCAAATTATATCATGTAAGAATATCTTCAAATCTCAACAGATTTCTTGATCATGTCAACAAAATAAATAGACTATCAAAAATTTTATAGTCTACCTGGTTGGAAGGTCGTTCTGCCTTCCTCGGCAGCCCTAGATGAGAGAAAACTCGTTGCCTTCTTATACATTTGCAGCTCTGACATAGCGGCTTTCAATTTCTCTGTGCTTTGAAACATTTTTTCCATGCACCTGAACAAGCCTTGTGTGATCTCAGCATCAATCTCTGTGAAATTTGTGGTGTAGAAAAATGACAGATTGAGAAAGTATCCTGCAACATGAAGAGGAGAGTGCATCTATCCATCCCATCTCCTATCAATTATGTCCCATAATGGCTGATACCTCATTCTGTCATTTTCCAACCTACCCTCCATCACCTCCTTGGCCCTATCCATGGCCTCATACAAATATCCCATTGGGGATTTATCCCCGTTCACTAGTCTCAAGACTTTTACTAGAGGCTTTGAGAATTGTATGACCTGTTCAATCGCTTCCCGAAAATTGATAGAATATATGTAGTCTGCCACTCTTATGCCATCTATTTGACTTGAGAAGCCTAAGTCCATCCACTCTGTTGAAACAAACATGCGTCTCAAGTTCATTTTTTGTTGAACTAGAGTCTGTAGTGCAAGGAAGTGTGTTGCAAACCTTGTCACCCCTGATCGAACCAACTCCTTGCCCCCTGTGAATTGGCACATCATACTAAAAACCATTGTGTGATTATAGATATATCTGTTAACCGTACAAGCCTTTTGCAATGCCTCCTTAACCCATTCAATTTTTCCAATGTCCTCTAGGGTTAGATCAAGGCAATGTGTTCACATGGGGTAAAAAACATGGAAGGGTTTTAGTTTGTCAATAGTTTCCCAGCAACAACAGAAGCAGCAACATTGTTTGTAATAAATTGAACCACATTTTGTGGCCCCACATCTATGACTACTGAGTCATACCACTTGAACAATGCAGTTGCATTTTTCATTATATGTGATGCATCCACAGATTTCAAAAATACAGTGCTTATATCACAAGAGACGAGGAAGTTGATGAGGGATCGGTTCCTTCTATTTGTCCATCCATCTGACATAATGGTGCACCCACTACTAGCCCACACTAACCGATGCTCGTCAACAACATGTTGAACATCTTTTACTGCATCATTAAGCATGCCAACCCTCAGTGTCTCATAAGACGGGGCTTTAAACCCAGGCCCTGCAGCTGCAACACCATCCATCATAGCTTGCCAATATGGAGATCTGCAAGAATAGAATGCCAAAGTAGAGAAGAAATAATAATTTGAAATCCCCTTCATTGCATGCTCATGGACAGTTTTCCTCCACCCCGTACTCTCCAAAGTGGTCTGTGATCCTGGCATAGTACAAGGTGTGAAGAATGTGTTGATGTTCCCCCCACTTGTGTTTGGGCCATGTGTTGTAGTAGGTGTTCTCACACTACTCTCAAATTCTGTGAAACCCTCCCCTCTACCATATTCCTCATTCGATTGATTCCTCCTAACACCTGTAGCACTAGAACCTATTTCAAGCCCAGTTCTTGCCTTTTCTGCCTTGATCTCAGGAATTCCATCAAGCACTTTTTTGGCCTAGTATGCAACATCTGCAGGGCATTTGAGGTATATTGTAGTGTTATTTCCCGATTCTTTTGACAAATGTCATTCAAAGCGGTATATTCCACCACTGACTTTGTTCAGACACCAATTGCATTTAACTTTTTTTGTATTACCAGCAATCGGTGTGCAATGTGTCCATGCAAAGTCTTTCACAAGCGGCATTGTGATTGAGAATCTGCACAAGCATTTTAATACATATACAACTTATTTATTTTATTTGCAGAATATGCATAAAATATAAGAATACATATACAAAATATTCATAGAAAATTTATACATAAATACATATTAGAGAATAAATATATACAACAATTATCTATATACAAATTTATATAGAAAAAATTTATACATTTTTTTTAATACAAAATATATAGAGAAATATACAATAAAATTTATATATATCTAGCAAAATATATACATTAATATAAAAGAAATATTTACAATAATTTTTTATAGTTTTTATGTATAAAAATACGTTATATATAAAAATATACATAAAAATTTAAAATAATTTTTTTTAAATTTTATGTATAAAAATATGTTATATATAAAAATATACAGTAAAGTTTTATAAATGGAAACTAAATTTAGATCCTTTGCAATATTTGAGACTTCTATAATGGGCTTATGATCTACGCTCAATCAAAAAATCATGCTTCACATTCTAAAGAAAAACAATAAATTTATATAGTCATGCCGCAGTTGAGCAATAGAGGCCTCAACAAATGAGAGCTAAAGAAGAGTGGAAGAAATTCTCTATGTTGGACAGCTTATTTGTGATCGAGAAGCCGAGGATATCCTTAATCTTATTCTTATTCCTCCATTCAAGATTAATAATGATCATAAAAAAGCGTGGAGATTTATGCTACATGTTGATACCTTATTCTTATCCTTGTGCTCAAAATTCAAAATGATCATATAAAAGCATGGAGATATATGCTACAAGGAAATTAACGTTTTATTCCAATGTCGGATTTTTTAAAAAATGAGCCAAATATTAAAAATATAGTTCATTTGTGTATATATATAGTTTTTAATATTTATATACAATTTTTTTACAGTTCTTGTAGTATATTAAGTTTATATATATTATAAACGAAAATAAGTTGTTCTTATAAATTGTTTACAAGAATATAAATGAACATTTACAAGAATATAAACTAATATATACATACATTTCCAAATAAACGAAAAATGAAAGAACATATGCCAATAAATGATATATGGAAATAAATCATATGCAAATGAAAATTACCTGGCTTGGAAATGGCAAAACTCTGCGGGCCTCAAAGCGAAACACGGCAAATGGCTTTGAAAACGAAATTGAGGAACCTCAAACACGGCACAACCACAAACACGGCAAATAGCTCAACGCGGTCTCTCGAAAGCTCAACGCTTTTCTACAGTGCCACACCTCAAACACAGCCTACTCAGAGTCTGAGCCTCAAACACACCTCAAACACTTTTTTGCTTTAGTCGTTTGTATTATTACAGGCTCATGCAGCTCCAATAAATAGCAAAAATGGGTTTTTTTGGTGCAGTTTAGGGTTTTTCAGCACGCATGACCAGTCCATTTTTTGGCGCCTTTTTTATCCAATTAATCTTTTTTTAAACGCATTTTTTTTGCGATTTTAACATGATTTTTTCCCAAAAAATGTTGACTGGGGTTGACTGATTTCCCCCAATTTTGGGGGAAAAATCGAGCCAGCCGATGATTCGCGATTTTGGCGGTTAATCGCAATTTATTCACGATTCCTGCTACTATGATCCAAAAAATGTGAGGGCTTGTATGCAAACTATTATGCCCTTAATCTTATATGAGGATGATGATATCTGCAAACAGTTGTAATCAAACTTGTTGGCCATTTGAAGGAAGGAGCAGGCTCTATCACCTATGACTTATGAGTTCTAAAAAAGGTTGACTGAGTAGAAGATTGAAAGTTTTAAGAAACAAATGACTGAAAATGAACTAATCTCAATGGGCTTATAGGTTGCAGGGTCTCCCAATAAGAGTAAGAACCAAATGAGAATGGAGCAGATTTGTTTCACATGTCAAGAGACTGGGACACCCAATCACAATTGTGGGGCTTGTAAGGAAGATAAGTAAGCCAAAGAAGTTTGGACCAGCAATGAAGAAGATAGAAATCCCACAATTTTGTTCCAACAAAATAACACAAATGCTAGCGAGGAGATGGATTCAGCTTTTGTTATAGGTAAGGGATATACAAATCTCTATATTGTTGACTTGGAAGTTGTTATTGACAAGTATTTTAATGAGGATGGTCTTACTCAATGAGAGAGCATGTCGGAGATCCAAGATTTTTCCAAGGAAGAATAATCTTCACATGATAATGAATCATTTGAAGATGATGACATAACAGCTATTTTGGCCATGCATTTAGGATGGAGGGAGATTTATCTGATAAAACTGAAAAACATTGCAGCAGATAATGAAATTCTTTTTAACAAAAGGGCTGTCCAAACTAGTAAGTATGAATTATGCCAAGAAGATGCCAGAAAAAACTGATTTGCAGGACCAATCAGAAATTTTATTTCTAGATGAGGATTTTAGAACATATAATTTGAAAGATAAACTAAAAGTCACAGAGGACATGGTTGTTGCAGCTTTAGTACATTATGATGACACTCACAAGATCATTGAAGACCTCTACTGAAAGACTCAGATTGACAAAAGACAAAAGGGCATGGAAGGTGATTCTTATATTGCAGACTTGCAGGTGGTCAAAGTAGCTCTTGGATCAATGAAATCTGATTATTTGTATTTACTTTCAAACAGGGATCATATCTTCAAAGTTGATGAAGTGTATGCTGATAAATTGAAGGGAAAGGAGGATAAGATCAATAAGCTCATCATGGAGCTTAAAGATACTCAGGAGATATTGAAGAATACGCAAAAGGCTCTTCAAGAGGCAAAAAATTAGATTGTTGTCACTGATCATTTTTTAGGGAGCAGGAGAACAAAGGAATGCCTAAGTTTATCAAGAAAGTTATTAAGGAACTTGACAACATAGAACGGACTTATGATTTGGACAATTGTCCCAAAAGATCAAGTAATAAAATTTTGGACCAGTCAGAACCTTAGTATGAGTTTGGAGTAAAGGATAATCTTCAATTGGTTAATAATTCTTTGTTTGAGATAGATGCGGTTGTGTCTTATGATAACTCACTCTTTGAGATGAGTGTTGATTGGACATTTGATAATCCACTCTTCAAGTTGGTTGAGGAAGTTCTTTATGACTCCACTGATGAGACTGGAATCGATTGCATGATTTGGGACCCGAGTGCAATTTCTAGTGATGAGGTTTGGTCACAGGATTGGAGTGGTAGATCAATTTCTAGAGTTAGTACTGCTGCCCACTTTCCGATTTACACATGAGTTTGGATTATGATCTATAGATGAGTTGGATGGATTCTTTGGTTCAACAGATGAATATTTTTAGGTTGAGGATTGATAGTAGATGTGATTTGATCATAGGAGAGTGATTTGATCATAGGAGATGGATTTTCAGCTACTTCAATATTCATGACTCGTATGTATTCAATGCTATTGCAGATTGTTTACTGTTGTACTAGTTCCTCTGCACTGCTAGCGTTGACCTCAATTTTTGGGCAATTTGATTTTGTGCACTTGCAGACTTCAATGCAGCTAGTTGTGGGACATCCTTTGGGCACAACTCAATTATTCTTCATTTCCACTTGGGAGAATTTGAGTCACTACAGTCACTTCATAATATTATTATGTGTGCTTTCAGATGATGATGGGTTGATTGCAGTGAATTGGATTTGTTGGAATACTCTATTTCCCTACGCTAGCACTTGGAGGCTAACTGTAGATGTCATGTTTTTAGTGGTTGACCATAGAGGTAATGCTTGGTTAGTTGATTTCAAGGTTGGTTATGCTGACTTTTATTCCAGTCGCTCGATAGTGATGGATCAAATTCTTGTTTGGGACTTCATGAGGGAAGATACTAAGATTTTTACTTTTTGGTTAAATGGATTACTCTTTCTGTTACCCAGGATCCCGATTAGTAGGAAGTTTGTTGATGTGGTCTTTCTTGAGTTACCTTGGCAGGAAATATTACATGGCATTGATTTTAGCCATCTTAGAGTCTTCAAACCTATTGGAGTTGTTCTAGTTTACACCAATAGCTTAGGATGGGTTGATATGTCTTTTCGTGTTACTATGATGGGTGTTTGCACTTCCATGGAAGATCATTTGAAGTTGGAGAGTTGTTCGGTGTTGATAGCTCCTTGAGATACTTCTATCTCCACATATCTGACAGTTGTGACTGTGTGATGATTTGGGATCTTGAAATGGGCATGTTGATATTTTTATCAAGTGGCGCAGTGGATTGGCGGAGCAATGTTTTTGCGGTTGATATGGGATCCCGGTATCATCATATAGATTATGATTGCTTGAGGACCTTTTAATGCGATCTTGAAATACAAATATTTAATAAGGTCGTGAAAGTTAAAAATTTAATTATTTAATATTATCCGTCAGAAGTAAACAACAAGGATAATATTATTTAATTAATTTAATAAAGTACTAAAGTGACTTAATGGTGAGTTAAGTGACAAGTTAATTAAGTCACTTTATTATTATTGCCCTATGTTCAAATCAGATTAAAAGAGGAGAAAAAAAAAGACACAAGGAAAGAAAAAGAAGAGACAAGCATAGGGAAGGCCAAAAGTCTCTGCAGTTGGTTATAAAAGAAGAATGAGAGACTCATACGGAATATGCTTGGCTTTATGAATTTCTTTGGAAGAGCTCTGAGAGCTTCTTGATTTAGTTTCAGTTTTCCTAAAGACAAAAACCCTTTGAATTTCTCTCCAATTGGATGAAAATCCAGTTCCAGCTGGAGGTGCTAGCCAGGTAACTCATAGTGTGTTGCAGAGGTATTTTAGATGTTTTCCAATATAGAGATTAATTCAGGAACGTTGAGAAGTTATATGTTTTGGGGGAATAAATTATCATGTCAATAGCATTACGCAAAGTAATTGGTAAAATATGATTGTTGTTATTAACAATTGATCATGTGATCAATATAAATAATTTACAAGAGATAGAAATAGAAAGTTTCTAAAGGAAACTTCAGAAGATTGAGTAATCGATCTTACCTAAACTTATCTATCTAATTTACATATATTTACATAAGATGGCCATTAAAGTAATAAACAATATAATAATATTCTAATACCCTCCCTTAATGGTCAATCTGTCAACAACACCAAGCTGCCCCCTAAATGTAGCAAACTTATCTGGACCAAGAGGCTTGGTGAGAATGTCTACAATCTGATCCATAGTTGGAAACATACTGCAACTGAATTGTCTCGTCTTCAACCAACTGCCAAATGTAATGACAATGAACGTTTACATGCTTGGTTCTTTCACGGAGACTGGGTTCCTGGCAAGTTTGAGAATGCCCTCATTATCACCAAACAAGGGAGTCGGACCTACTTGAGACATCTGCATATCCGCAAGCATCCGACGAAGCCAAACTGCTTCACAAGCTGCCTTAACAGCTCCTCGATACTCTGCTTCTGTCGAGGAGAGAGATACTGCCTGCTGTTTTTTACTAGTCCATGTGACTGCACCAGATCCCAAACTGAACACATATCCAAAGGTTGATTTCTTATCATCAACTGAACCTGCCCAATCTGAATCTGTGAACCCACTGAGTCTAGGATCATGACTTCGAGTGTAAACAAGTCCATAATCAGGAGTGCCTTTCCCATAACGTAGCACACGCTTCGCTGCTACCCAATGATTAGCCTTGGGGGCTGTCATGAAGCGTGAAATATAGCTGACTGCAAAACTGAGATCAGGTCCAGTAGCAGTAAGATAGATGAGACTGCCTACTAGCTGTCTGTAAGTGGTTTCATCAATAGGAGGAGAATCAGACTTCGCTGATAACTTCAACCCTTTCTCCATAAGTGTAGAAGCAGGTTTACAATCCTGCATTCGAAACATGTCAACCAAGTTCCTGGCATACTTAGACTGAGAAAGAAAAATGCTGCCATCAGTTGCCAAACCTCAACACCTAAACAATAATGGAGAAGCCCCAAATCTGTCATATCAAAATCCTTGCACAGGTCTTGTTTGATTTATGCAATCAAATGTGTTGAACTGCCAGTAATGATCAAGTCATCCACATAGATAGCAAGGAAAAGAATATCATCACCAGAGTGTTTGATATACAGATTACTGTCAGAAGGACAACGCTAAAAACCATGAGCAACCAAGTACTGATCAATCTTGATGTACCACGCTCGAGGAGCCTGTTTGATTCCATAGAGTGCTTTCTTGAGCCTACATACTTGGTGTTCTGTGCTGGCGACCTTGAAACCAGGAGGTTGCGTCATGTAGACCTCTTCCTGCAACTCACCGCTGAGGAAGGCACTCTTCACATCCATCTAATGGACTTTCCATCCACACTGAGCTGCAATGGCGAGAAGAAGACAAATTGTACTCATCTTGGCAGTAGGAGCAAAAGTCTCCTCATAGTCAATGCCCTCCCGCTGTGTGAACCCTCGAGCAACTAATCTGGCCTTGTATTTAGCTAAGGTACCATTTGCATGATACTTGACCTTATATACCCATTTGCAGCTAATGGGCTTCTTCCCTGGAGGAAGATCAGAGAGAACCCAGGTGTGATTCTTTAGAAGACTCTAGTATTCGGCATCCATTGCATGTTCCCACTGTAATGACCCAAACCGGGTATTTCCCAAATTTCCACAAATATCTCATATAGGTTTAAGCAAATGCATTCGTGCAATAAACCATGGATTCAACAGTAAATAACCAGCAATATATTCCATTAAAGTTCTCAGCAAATGTTATTGCATTATACAACAGCAATACAATAACAGTGGGATTTCTTACAATCCAAATCCAAACTACAACATACAACAGGATATCAAATAAAAAAGAACCTGGAAATACGATGGTGAACCCTACTATGAATCCACCCCGAGATGAACTGGGTTTCCGTCCAATCCACCGAGAAAGCTTGAAGGTTTCTGTCCTCAGGTTTAAGAATCGAAAGCTGAAGCTCTCTAGATTCTCCAAGAGAAAATGAATTCATAAATTAAGTATGTCTCAAATGAGTCTCCATTCCTTCTTTTAAAGCAATAGCTGTGACTCTTCAGTTTCCCTTCTTTGTCTTTTCATATTCTCACTTTTGTCACTTTTAAGTAATACATCCATTTAATAATAAAGTGACATAATAATAGAGTATGAAATCTTCTGGTATTAATATGGATGAACAAACAAACTCGGAATAAGACGTGTGATAGCTTGCCGGAAAGCTCTCGGCAAAACGCTCCAAGTCCAATACTGAAATGCCACGAAGACTGAGCTCTGTTGACTTACTAAAAATAGTAAGTATCTGGAAACCCTGCGGAAACTGCTCTGATTGGCCCGAAACTAGAATTCTCTAGGCCAAATATCAAACTGACCCCAGTCAAGCCTTGGTTAGCCTATCGGGCCAAGATAAAAACAACTAACGAGGCACAGAAATAATGTGCCCTAAAAAGGGGACATTACACCCACTCTGGAATCCCTATTGCCTCTTTAAATGTTTGAGGCTCGTAAATGCTATGTAGGTTGGCCAGGAGAGCAAAATTAACAGTATTTTGCTGCTTGCCCTTATTTCTAGAGGATCTACCCTCAATGAGCTCATCAGGACGGAGATCACTGATTGTCTTAGCCCACCATTTAGGCTAGAGAGTAGATGTACCAACATCAGGAGGAGGAATAACTGGAGCTGGAGGTGGAAGGAGATCTGCAACAAGTGGAAGGTCAACATCATCCGGAGGAAAGTCAGGTAGTGCATCATCAAAGATAGAGTCTGCATCATCCCTCCCATCAGAGGAACCCAATCGAAGACGGACACCAAAATCAAAAGCCTTCAAAGGCTGATCCTCTGAATTCTGCTCAAATGAGGAAAGTTGAAATGGTCCTCGTTCTTCATCAAAGACAACATCGCGACTGAAGATAAGACGATCAATGTCTACATCAATCAGCCAGTAAGCCTTATGATTGTCACTGTAACCTGTAAACATAAGCTTTTGACTCTTGGAATCCTACTTAGAGCGTTGAGCATCAAGAATCCATACATAAGCTAAAGAGCCAAAAACTTTTAGGTGGCTAATCCTAGGTTTGCGACCAATCTAGGCTTCCTCAGGAGTCTTCCCTTTAACAACATGTGTAGGAGACCTATTAAGGAGATAGACCGCAGTAAACACTGCTTCTGCCCAATATTTCTTAGGAACGTTTATGTGTTCCATCATAGACCTAGCCATTTCTGTAATGGTGCGGTCGCGACGCTCTACAACATCGTTTTGTTGAGGGGTGTATGGCGTGGTTAACTGACATTTTATGCCATGTGTATCACAGAAAGAGGAGAAAGCAGTAGAACAAAACTCCCCCCATTATCAGACCTAAGAGATATAATAGAACATCCAGACTCTTTCTACTAAGGCCTTAAACTTCTGAAATACAGTAAACACATCTATTTTTTGTCTAAGAAAGTACACCCACATTTTTCTACTGAAATCATCAACAAAAAGCAAGAAATACCTGCACCCAATAACAAAAGTAGTGTTCATTGGACCACATACATCAGCGTGGACCAACTGTAGTACCTTTGAGGCTCGCCATGAGTCACCATCCTTGAACAATGTCTTGTGCTGGCTCCCAGCCTGACAAGCGCCACAAACTCGCTGATTTTGAGTTTGAATTTCAGGTAGACCAAGTACTAAATCATCCCAAACAAGCTGAGCAAGATAATGAATGTTCAGGTGACCATATCGCAGATGCCAGAGACTGTTGATAGATGTTGATTTTGTTGCGAATGCATGCTCAAGAGAATCACCTGTATCCACAGGTCTGTATGGACCATGATCCTCAATGCCAACAGCTATAGTAGTGCGTGTCGCACGATCAACAATCGAGCACGTGTGTGCACTGAATACAACATCAAGCTAGGGAGAATGTCGCATAATCTGACTTACTGAGAGAAGATTGAGTTCCATGCCAGGAACGTAGTATACGTTGAGGAATATGAGACTCCTCCCACCAGACTGAATCTCAACGTTGCCCTTGCTGACAACTATATACTCTTCACCTCCTCCAAATATAACTAAATCAATAAAGGGAGTAAATTTTGTAAGCCAATCACGCCTGTGAGTGAAATGCCGAGAAGCACCAGAATCAATATACCAGGCAGAAGATTTGACATAGTCTGTAGGTCTTTTAGCCATGAAAGCGTAAAAGGCAGATTCTTTCTACTCCGTGTGCTCAGCAACATTAGCTTTAGGCTGAGATCCTCCCTGCTTCCGCTTGTCGGAAGCTAATCGATGGCGACAATCCTTTAACATATGGCCAAATTTATGACAATAATTACACTGAATCTTCTTCTTTGAACCATCCTGAGACTGACTGAAGCCCTTCTGCTAAAACGACTGAGATGGCTGAGATTTACCTTTATCCTTGTAAAAGGATTTCGCTGCAAAGGCCTACTCTGAGGAGGACAAGGTGGCACTGCTACCAAACTGTTGTTTCCAACGATCCTGCTGTAGAAGTTTGGTGCACAACTCGGACAATTTCAGGTCAACATTAGTGGAAGTAATGTTGAGTCTCGATAAAGTGCTCATAAGTTTTAGGTAGACTTTTCAGAGTAATGACTACCAGATCTTCTTTCGACCGATAGCTTCAAGTTGATCACGAATGTCCTTAATCTTCGTGAGATGCTCCTGTAAGGACATGTGTTCATCCATCATAATGGAGAACAACCGGTTCTTCAAAGAGAACGCGCGACTCTTGTCAGATGTCTCATGCAACTCCTTCAAATGCTTCCAAATGTCTGCTGCAGACTTCCCAGAGGGAATCTGTGGCAACTGATCATTTGTGACAGAGAGCTTGAGAAGCATAATAGCCTCTCGATTCCGATCATCAAACTTGTCCTGATCTGCTGTGACTATAGTCGGACGAATCTCTGTGCCCAAAACAAGTGTTTCCAGGCGGCGGTATTCGAAGATGGTCAACATGCGCTGCTTCCAGGTGTAATAATTGCGGTCGTTGAATCGCTGATTGCCTTCCAACATCAAGTTGGTGAGTGACGCCATCTTGCACGCTTCCCAATGTACAGAAGGCGAGAAATAAAGAAGAGGCGCGAACACAGAATCCGAAACACGAATCCCAATGTAGATAATAGAGGCTGAATCAGTTACGGACTTCAAAAATGATGAAGTATGGCTAGCACGAATTTTAAGAAAAATTTCCGCTTGGCCCAGAAAAATCTAATAAAGACCCAGAAGAAATCTGGAAAAACCAAGAAGGAATCTGAAATCGAATTTGAAATCCGCTCGCACAAATTTTGAGGCACAGAAAACAAGGCACCTACAAAAAATAGACAACCCAGTTGAGCTCTCGAAAAACCCACCAAGAATCTAAGATTGAAAAAAAAAATCGAGCCCAAAAATTAGGGTTTTGAACCAAAAAACAGATCACAACTAAAAGCTTCAAAAAGGACGATTTGTTTTTCAAACATCTGGAAAAAACACGGTCAATTTTCAGAGAGCGACCATACAAGTGGTCGTTTTTGACAAAGAAAGCCGCGTCCAAAGTCCAGCAAGTTGCAGAAAAATGGCATCAAATAAAGACGCGAAAAACCCTAGTCGGGTTGTAAAATTATTTTTTGCAAAAAAACAGCCCAGAAAACTCAAGAAAAAACATTTTTTTTCAGAGATCTTAAAATTTCGAAAATCAAAATTTTAGAAAAACAAAAAATTAGTCTTCAGGTTCTGATACCATATTACGCAAAGTAATTGGTAAAATATGATTGTTGTAACTTGTTATTAACAATTGATCAATGCAATCAATATAAAGAATTTTCAAGAGAGAAATAGAAAGTTTCTAAAGGAAACTTCAGAAGATCGAGTAATCGATCTTATCTAAACTTATCTATCTAATTTACATATATTTACATAAGATGACCATTAAAGTAATAAACAATATAATAATATTCTAATAAATAGTTCTGAAGGTACAATGTAGAATAAATTGAATATTCTAAAATGGGCAAATAAACATTTCGAAGGACTTTGAAAGTTATTTGGATGCTTTGGTATTGTTTTAAAAGTTTGATAAATATTGCAGGTCTATAGTTTTCAGCCTGGTAATAATTTGGAGTGTGATGTGTTTTGTGACTTTACAATATTGGTGGCCGGAAGATTTAATATTATTTGAGCCGAGTATATTTCTGATATATTGACGAACCTGAAAGGATTTAAGTCTGGTGTTTCAAATTAATGCGGAGTAAATACTAGAGGACACAGCTGTTACAAGAAATGTTTGTGTGGATTGTGGACAGCTTTTTCTGAGTCATGATTTTCTTCAAACTTCAAAACCATTCTGCCCCTGTTGAAAGTGAGTAATGAGATTGAGCAGGGTTTGCAAAAGGTTTAAATGCAGGTCTTCAGTTCGGATGTGGAAACAGCTGAGCTATATTGGCTGCTCATTGTCTCTGTATGCTGGCTTCTATATTCTGCACTATTAATCATGGTTTGAACTTTGAAGCTCTGTTTGGCGTGAATTAAGCTTTCTGTGCAAATCGTGGGTAATATTCAATGGCATGGTTGAATAAATTGAATCTTGTGATTCTTGTGTTGGGCAAGCTTGGAAGTTCAACAATAGTTTTCTACTATCTATGCCAATTCAAACTTAGGTGTAAAAATCATTTATTCAGATTAAGTATCATGGCCCTCATGTAAGGGAGCCACTAAAGTTGTAAGCTACAGTGGACAACTAAGAAAGGATCAGAATTGTATATTTGCACCAAGATCTTGATAGCTGGAGATTATATATAGGTTACTTTTACAATGTAGAGCCCAAAAGCTAACTTTCTTTACAATAAGTGACAAAAGTCACTTTTACAAAAGGATGATTTGGAATTCATGACCTCAAAGATAAAAGCTAGATATTGGCCTTGTCGAAGTGACAAAATGTCTTCTTGCAATCACGAAGAACTTGGTCTTGGAGGAATTCCACGCCAATTCCCACTTGAAAAGGCACTCCTGTTTGTGCAAACAAAATTCTATCTTTTGTGATGTGCATCCTTAGTGAAAGGAATGATGACACAAGCTGTTACTTGGCTAGATTTGTCCTCTTGAGGGGAATCTATATTTTCTGTAATGTCCTACCCTGTTCTGCTCCAAATTCTTTGCACTTTCCCTAACTACTTTCCCAAGAGTTATTGTTCAGGTATTATGTCCAACACTTTGCTTTCCTCACTGATTTGTACATCATGTTTTGCATTTTACACCATGGACATTTCAACAGACAGATTGCTTGAATATAGGTATTGTTTGCAAGTAGTATATTTTAAAAAGTTAGGTAAATCCTAGCTTGTGTTCAAATAGGCAGTTACTCTTAAGTGATCACTTGTATAGTCATGCTAAGCAATTATGCTAAGTGTTTCCCTAGGTAGTTATGCTAAGTGTTTACCTAAGTGGTTACCTAAGTAGTTATTCTAAGTCGTTACAAGTTAGTTATCAATGAGAGCCTTAAATACAAGGCCATTTGTAATATAAAGGAGACTTCTCACAGGGGGGAAATTTTGGAGAAAGTTTCAATGAGATTGTATTAGAACTTTTGGCTTGACATTTTGCACCCAAAGCTTTTGAACTTGTATATTTTCAAAAGGATAATAAAGAATGCATTTAGTTCATATGTCTAAATGTGTTATTGAGTAATCATTATTGATTTATCATATGTTAAGTAACAAGTTGGTAATATCTTTGTGTGTTTATGAAATCCATTGATTCTTGATTCAAATGACATATGTAATCAATGAAACATAATCATACCTTAGTCCCTTGGTTTGAATGTGATAAAATAACTTGTTTCCTCATATGTTCAGATACGTTATCCTTCTTTCCTTATTGCATATCTAAACTTATTTTGTGCTCAAACCCCCCTTGTAATTACTATCAATCATGAAGTCCTATTTGGTATTCGTATGTCTTCCAATAGGGTTTTTGTTATGCATCCTCTTTTAGTTTTATGTTTCCTCCTTTGTGTACTTTCAGGTTAAAAGCATACAAAAAAATAGAAAGACCTCTATCATACAAGGCAGCTGCCCCTCTCAAACGCAGAAGAAGACTGTAATCTGATTGCAATCTCTCCAACTGTTGGTGTGGTCTTTGGGCAAACAGGGTCAATTTCAGAGAAACTATCAACACCATACAAATTCTACAGGAGACTTGTACAACAATTCAAGAGTTTAGAAACAATCAATTTTATTCACAGTTCACCAACACAAGATAAAGTTGCTTAGCAACTGTGGAGTCCTTTCATTGATACTCTTTTTTCGAAAGGCCAGTGGTTAATTATTAACAAGTATAACATTCTTAATAATTGTAACTGCAATTTATGAAATCTGCTCTCTAGCCAGATTCAATCGCTGTAGTTATTTTGTGGAATGCAATGGCCTAGTAAGTTACCAAATCCTGAAGGACCCATTTTTTTGAGACATACTGAATCAATCAGATCCATTCAAGCATTGTTATATTAGTTTTCAATTTTTCTTCTTTCCAATGTAAAAATTAATTACGTACGTCCTGCCAAATTCCCTTGCTGTTGAGCCTGTCAACTAAATTTAGAATTTATTCATGTTAATTATTTTTATATATGTAAATACCTTTTATCTAAATCGAATTTCCAAAAATTTATTGACAATTCCAAAAATTTGGATAGTTTTTCCTTCCTATTTGAATACAGATTTCCAAGTTTGGTAACTATGCCAACACATGTCAACAAAAAATTTGAAGTTGAAACCAAACAATATGTATTCTAGGTTCTAACCTGTCCAAGAACTGTCCAAGGTTCTTCATTTGGTACAATACGGACTCGAATATACTCCGCATCATTTACTATGTTATCTGCACGAAAATGCTGCAAATAATCTGCCTGCTCTCTTGCAGATGGAAACTGGGAAAGTGAAGACACAGTTAGAGGAGTTGACAATCCTGTTCCCCGCTGCCACCATAGAAATACAATCGTGCGATTCACAAATTAGATATCAGCTTCAAACCCTACAAACACTTCCATTAAAAAAATCTTGAAACAAGACTTTTCTCTACCGTGCCTGATCTAACAGAATGACACGGTATTCTTCACAAGCTTTCTTCAACCATCCACTTGATTGTTGTGGACGTGGACTCTCAAAGCCTGGCCCTCCTTGCAAGTACAGTAGATATGGCAGGGATTTGTCTTCCTTTCCCGCTGAGAGAAGAAAGAACAAGAGATAAATAACAAAGATAACTAATTGCATTCATTTCAAAGCTAAAACTATAAAATTGAGTCGATTGCCTTAGTTATGGAAAGGAAACAAATTGCTACGCTACCGTTGTCTTAGGAGATTGGTTCTTTGTTGAACGGTACAAAACTAACTACCAAATGATCGTTACAATTATTAGACAGCCACATATAAATACACCCATATTCCCAACCAGTCCACGAAGCAGAGGATACCATCAAGAATACATGACGGTTAGAAAAAACTTTCAAGACCCAAAAATCAATATATAGGAAAAAAAATGTCAGTACAGGCATCCATGAGTACAAAAAATCAACATATCAAATAATTCAGTTTCAATTTACGCAATGAGAAAAACCCGCCAATCTGAACTATCCTGATATTGGCAATATCAAGGGAACACTACTAGTGAACCAAACTATAAACTAAGTAATGTCAGTACAGGCATCCATGAGTCTGAAAAATCAATATGTCAAATGATTCAGTTTCAATTTACGCAATGACAGTAACCCGCCAATCTGAAATATCCTAATAATGGCAATATCAAGGGAACACTACTAGTGAACCAAACCATAAACTATGTAGGCCAAAAGATAAAACCCCAGTCCAAGTCAATCAAACATGCCCACATAAACCAACCCCTTAAAAGCTACCCACACTGGTGGCCTACACACACAATTGAAACTGAGAACAGTTAACTGAAACCATTGGAAAAATCAAAAGAGAAAAAGAAAGAGAAGCATACCACCAACAACTTCTCTTGCAAAAACAGTTATCAAAGCGTTCCCGGGTGATTTGTAATCTAGGGGTACAGAAAACCTGTGATCGCAGATTTGTAAATCTGGCACGGAATACCACCTTCCCACTGTATGCTCACTGCCATCAGTTTCAGCTTTCTCCATGGATGTAGATATACTTCTGCCCCAACACACTCAACTCAGACACCAATACTACTTAGCCAATCTTATATAAAACAAGTGCCTGAGTAGAATAGTTTAAATGGATTTCTCATTGCATGATTTTAACTTCACTAAAATGATCACGAAACTATGAAAAGGGAATTAGTAATTACCTAGTACCTTGTTGAAATGCTATATTTCTGATAAGTGGAAATTGTCGTTACAAGCCTCCGTCTGCTATTTGTTGATATTAAAGCAACAGATTTTCTTGAATGGCGGAAGAAACCCGTTGGGGTTAGAGTAGGTGCGATGATAAAACCAGTGTAGTTAAGTAAATGCCGATGGAAAAGGATTTTCATGTCTAAGTTTCGTCACAACTAAAAAAATTCACCACTGGCGAATCAAATGGAATCTGTTACATCACCAGAACAGTAACAACTTAAAAGATGTATGTTTTGCTTATTATACCCTTTTTCTCTGTTGAGCCACGTTAATCTTTCCTCAGTCTTCCTCCATTTTATTAGAGGGCGTGTGAACGGATTCGTATCAATCACATTACCTACAAAAATTCCAAGATTTTCGGAAGAAGATATGTCGATGAAACTCTCATGGACGAAATGGATAAATTGAGGAAACGTCCCCACTTCTTTGCTTTCAAAAATTAAGAATGTGAATGAATGATTTTAATGATGTCTACTAGGCCCAACAGATGTGAATGAATGATTTTAATGATGTCTACTAGGCCCAACAGCTTAAGGGACTAAAGGAACACTCAATCCTAAACGATTTCCATAATCTTTTCCAACTCCCATCTGCTTTTATGAATGTGTTATGCCTTTGACTGTCCTGAAGGACATTTAGAGATTTTTGAAGTTCTTATAAGAATAAGAAAAAGGAGGGCATGGTGTCAAAGTTTATGAATTTATGATATGATGTTTGAAAGGGAAATTAAAATGGAAAGGAAATGGATCTTTTTATGGATATATGTAGTTTATAGTAATATATAAGGCATTTAATTGTACTACAAAGAAGTGTATGTGATCTCCCTTTTAAGAGTACAAGTTATTTACTATTAGATCAAGTGTACATACATAATGACCATTTTACTATGTAATGATAATGATATTACAATCAAGTATCATCATATTACAATCAAATAAAATATATATATTCAAGTCAAGTATACAAATAATTTAGTAGTATTTTAGTTCAAGGTCTATTTAGTGATGAGATGGTTGAGAGAATGGGGAAGCTTATTGAGTGTAATTACTTCTAGATTCGACTGTGGGATAATTTTGGCATCTAGAACTATCGCACGATCAAATCCAAAAGCAATTACACTCAACAATATGGATTGTTGAAATCTAAAATCGTTAATTAAGGGGAGCTCGTTACAAATTGAATAAGATTGGTGCTTCAAAAAATAAACATAGTAAATATGATGCTCCATAAGTTATCTTTGACCTTGTGAATATAAAAAATCTTATATTTTGTGATATTCTATGATGCAAGAGCATCCAACATACGTTCATTTTAGAGCATTGTGACTCATTTTTGCTTAGTGGTGGCAGTGTGTGAGTGTTGCAATAAATATAATGTGTATCTTTGTTTATGTGACACATGATTCGAATAAGAGGTTGTGCGACAAAGGTGTAGTGGACAAAATTGTGGGAGTATTATTTATGGCACCCATATGTTTGTAATTTAATAATGTCAAAACTTGATAAGTAGCAGTTACTAATTTCCTTATTTGGGATTATGTTTTAAGCATGGGGAGAGAGGAATGATGTGGACAAACCGGAATCTATTATAAGCTTTTTTGTGATTTCTTAAGTGTTATTAGAGTAAGATGCAAATCTTCCTAGAAACTAATTTTGTCATTGTGCATAAAACAACTTTTAGGTTTAAAAGGGAGAGTGCATAGAAGTGGAGTCAATTTTGAGGGAAACAGAAGTAAATCTTCAATTAGGTCATGAGTTTGAAAAATAGTCATGTTGTTTATAGTGCATTCTAAGGAGTCGTAGTTTTCATGGCTCATTAGGGAGTATTTGAGATAAGTTTTATTAAAAATGTGAATCACTAAGTAAGTTATATTAAAAATGTGAATCACTAAGTAAGTTATATTAAAAATGTGAATCACTAAGTAAGTTAAGTTCCATATTTTGGATTTCTTCAAGCATATGTTTTTGAGGTTGTGAAAGATTTCTATATGAATTCCTACATATCTTTATGTATGGTTGTAGTCAATTTGTAGTGTTACTTGGATTTTATATTATTGGAAATTTGATGAGTTCAATATTTTTTTTGAGGATTCTTAAACTCTATGCTTTATGTATAAATTGTCTAATTTATTTCTAGAATATGATAAGTTTTGTTATGATAATACAATTTTATATGGTTGAATTAGTTTTTTTAAGATGAATGGCCTATATATTTAAAGAGTTGCTAGTATTGGTTGCCTTCATTTTGTTCATGATCCATAAGTGAATTAGAATGGTATTAGAGTATATCTTTGCTTAGGTTTAAGTGTATAAATTATATGCTAGTATTAAGGAAAACACTAGGTACAAATGGATTTTAGATGAGTTGCTATTAGGCAACATTGAGAGTTAAAGCATCTAGAATTGCATATTTAACAAAAGGGATGAGATTTATCTTAGTAAGATTGGTTGCAGCTGAGACAATTCAAAGAAGGGGATTCATCTTAAAGGTATGAGTGATGAAGAAGTAGATGTGACTCAATGATCTCAAGAACATGAATAAGAAGCAATGGATGTTGATACCAAATTTTTTAGAGCCATGAGAAAGATTAGGAGTACACCCAAAATGGATACACCTTATTATAATAGAAGTTTGAATTGTGAAGAGCTTTTAGAGTGGATTATCGAGATGGAAAGGTATTTTGACTATGAATTAATATATGAGTTGAAGAAAGTAAAATTTGTTTGCACAATGTTAAAAGGTCATGTAGTTTAATGGTGGGACTATGTACAAATTGAAAGACAAAGAAAAGGGAAGGAGAAAAGTAAAATTTGGGGTAAAATGTATACAAATTAAAGGCCTAAATCTTAACACCAGATTATCAGTTAGGTTTATTCAATAAAATTATAAAACTTTTTTAAAAAAAGAGAGAAGCAAATGTGAAGGAGTAAAAAAAGAGTTTTACAAACTTACCATAAGGGCTAGACACATAGAATATGAGCTAGAAAAGATAGAAAAGAATGTAAACGGGTTGCATTTTAACATTTAAGATGAAATGAGTATGTTGAAAAATCATACAATAGAGGATGCATATCAATTTTATTTAAAGGTAGAAGAGAAGCTATCTAGAATTCAGCAAAATAATTCAAGAGGAAGATGAAATTCCACTATGGAAAAAGAGCAAGCAGAAAGTAGAAAACAAACACAAGCGTGCAAAGAAGAAATTGGTGTGAGATTTGGCTAGGAATACTAGGAATATAGAAACAAATAGAGATAAATAAATAAAAAATGAAGATGGATGCATAGAATGAGGGAGTGAGTACATGGGAGAGGAGTGAAGGTATATGAAGATAAAATTTCTTACCTACCACCCTAACTAACTTGTCATATGGGAAAGATTTCATATGGACAAGCCGCCTAAGAAAAATTATACACTAACACCCCTCCTTAAGCATAGCTTAGGTGAGGAAACAAGAGTGGATCCTAGTGCCAAAGCCTAATAAGGTACCCAAGAACAATGTTTAAGTACAATGCACCTCATAAAGAAGAGGAGAAAACCAAGTGGAAAAAAGCTCCCCCTGAATAAGGGAAAATATGAACTCTCTACAAGATGAGAAGTACAAAACCTCAAACGAGAAAAAAAATCCTTCTCATAAGAGAGAAGAAGGAGAGAGATCATGCAACCCTCTCTCAATGAATATGTTGAACACACCCGGAGACTAGTGTTGGGGGGGAGGGGGGGGAAGGTGAATTAGTCTTTAATAATCTTAAACTTGTATTTTAATTCCAAAACATGTAACTTTAATCAATGGTAATGAAAGATAAAATAATTAACACTAATGCATAAGAGAACAACAAATTTAGATGGAAAACCTGACGAGGGAAACCATGGTGATAATATCTCACAATATATGAAAAGTATTACAAGTGATTGACTGCTAGACTTGCATCCAAGATGGGTTATCTTAGGGAAAGATACAAAGATCTTGTTGTAGACACAAAAATGTCCTTATTATTATTAATATTTCTTCTATTAATTAAATGGATATTCTGATCTATTTAATATTTTCTACTATTTATTCATTTAATCACTAAATCATGCATACGATTCATTAAATTAATCTATTTATTAATTCCTTTTTTTAGTGGATCCCTAAGCCTATCCTACCTCTAAACCTATACCATACCATAAAACCCTCTTATTTATAAACTTCTTCACCCCACACATTTTCACCACTTTGCAAATGTCGGATAAATCATTTCTCAACTACCTCCTATTATCCCACATCCTTTCCTCAACATTTTATTCTCTTCAAGGACAACTATAAATATGCCCTTCTCATATTAAAAAGGCCTCTTACATCTTGGTTTTACTCTGATGTCTTTAATATCAATTGCATTATCATCTTTGGCATGTTCTAACATCATTTTGCATCAACTCCCCCTTATATTTGCACATCAAACCTATCATATTTTCTCTTTAATACCTTCCCTTTCTATCACGAACAACCAACAGACCACCCACTCCCACTAAGGACTAGACCACATCAGTCCAAGAGACAAAGAATATACCTTGAACTTCTCCTCCTGGATAAACACATTGTCTTATGAATCTAGTTAGAAGGAGGGGAAATCACCCCTATCTTCTCCTAGAGATACTCAAAAGTATCCTTAGAGAGTGTATTTGCTAATATATTTGCGATATGATCCTTTGTAGGAATATACTCCAATATGACTTATTTTTTTGCAACCGAACTCTCAAAAAGTGGTATCTAAAAAAAATATGCTTGGTCCTTGAATGCATCATCGGATTCTTCAAAAAAAGTATAGTAATTGTATTGTCACACATAATTAGAATAGGGTCATCATCCACCACCTCGATATCCTTCAAAGTCTACTTCATCCACAAAAATTGAGTACAAGAAGTAGCTGCAACAATTTATTCAACTTATATTGTGGATAAGGACACTAAGTCTTACTTCTTACTAAACCAGGAGACCAACCTGTCTCCCAAGAAAAATTCATTGTCATTGCTACTCCTATCATCCATACAACCAACCCAATCAACATCAATGTAGGTCTTTAATGATAAATCAATATCCTTTATGTACAACAAACCATAATCTAGAGTTGCCTTCAAATATTTGAATATCCTTTTGACAACCTTGTCATGTGATTGCTTAGGATTGGTTTGATATATCATAATGCAAAATATTGCATGCATTATATTAGATCCATAAGCAGTCAAATATAGAAATCCTCCAATCATAGACCTATAAAGAGTCTAATAAACTAGAAGAGACTCGTCATCTTTTCTTAAACTACAACTAGTAGTCACATGAGTACTTAGCAACATAAAGAAGAGATATATCATAATGCAACATATTGCATGCATTATATTAGATCTAGAAGCAGTCAAATATAGAAATCCTCCAATCATAGACCTATAAAGAGTCTAATCAACTAGAAGAGACTCATCATCTTTTCTTAAACTACAACTAGTAGTCACATGAGTACTTAGCAATTTTGAATCCTCCATACCAAAATTTAAACAACAACCAGTAGCCACATGAGTACTTACTAGTTTTGAATCCTCCGTACCCAAAAATTTCAACATTTCATTAATATCCTCAGCATGAGAAATATATATACCATCATCTAGAAAACAACTTGAAATCCAAGGAAGAAATACAACTCTCCAATCATAGACATTTCAAATTTATTTTGCATCTCTTCTGCATTACTCTTACATACAACATCATCTCCACCAAAGATTGTATCATCAACATATACTACAACTATTAAAAACTTTTTCATCCTCGACCTTAATATAAATATTTTTATATGCAGTATATTTCTTGAAACCTTTTGCTAAAGTAAGTACTTATCCAACCTTGCATACCAAGCCGTGGGAGCTTGTTTGATACCATGCAAAGCCTTTTTTAAGTTTCCAAACCATGTGTCATCTTTCCAATAGCTTAAATCAATTAGGTTTCTCTATGTAGACTTCTTCTAGATCACAATTCAAGAAAGTTGATTTGGCATCTATCTAATATACCTTAAAGTTATTGTGACCATCAAAGGCAAGAAATGTCTTGATTACCTCCATCCTAGGCATCAAAGCAAATGTCGATTCAAATTCAATTCTTTAAATTTGTCAATAACTATTGCATACCAACATTGCCTTGTTCCTTGTCGCTTCTCCTTCATACAACTTATTTTGGAATACCCATTTTGTTTCAATAATTTTTTTGTTTACTAGTATACGAACTAATTCTCATGTGTAATTATTTTTTATCTGATTCAACTCTTCTTCTATTACTTGCATCCAAATGTCATCTTTGATAGCATTAGTAAAGGTCTTGGGTTCAATTATTGATAGAGGGTAGAGATTCAGTTGTTCATTTTCCTTTGCAAATCTTCTCCTAATTTTCACTCCATTCAATAATTTGATTTTCTAAATTATTTCTTTGAACATAATTTTTCAAAGTCTTGGGGGTCTTTTCTGGCAATTTTTCTTTCTCCCTATATCTTCTACCTTTCATTCTTCTTATTCCATGTAAAGAGATTCATCAATTTTAGAGTCTTTTGGTTCTTGTATCTTCTAATTCCATTATTCGTCTATTTTGGTATGTGTGTTTTCAAGCATTCTTGTGAGCCTCTTGTTGTAGCATCTATAAGCCTTTCTTTTGGTTGAGTAGCCAAGAAATATTCCTTCATCACATATTGAACAAAACTTTCCCAAGTCTTCTTTATCTCTTTTGATGTAGCATCAACTACAAAAAAATTTGAAATACTTGACTATGATGGGTCTCCCATACCATAGCTCATAGGGGTTCTTATAGCTATTGACCCTCAAATGTACTCTTTTTAGGATGTAGATAGAACTATGAATTGCTTCCTTCCAATAAACATAGGGTAGATTCACATCTTTCATCATTGTTCTTGCCATACCCAAAACTATTTGCATGCAAAATAGATGTCCAACTACTCTAAATGAGATATTAATTAATCTAACTAATAAATCAATCTAAATGCAAACACAATGAAGATTACAAGTTTAAATGAAGCAAAACAATAAAGTTACCTTCACCTACCCAATGCAGCTTGTCTCCATTGCCCTCCTAGCTTTGGTTTCTTGAATGTATGTTGAGCTCTTAGATTTCCAAATGAAGCTCTTTTGTCCAAGATGCTACCAAAGTGTGGATATTGTATGAATGAATGCAAAATGTTCTACAACCTTGATTATGCAAATGGATGATGGAATGCTTGTGAAAATGCTTGATTGCTTGGATGCTGGATGCTTGAATGCTTGGATGCTTGAATGCTTAAATGCTTGATCACTTGAATGCTTGATTACCTATTAGCTCACAAAGGGAGAATGATGCTCCTTTTATAGAATTTTGGAGGACCTAAGCCTAGGTGGCACAATCCTAGGGTGGAGAATGAAAGGTGGAA